>JAAKBH010000523.1:0-221704 GCA_019776075.1 Amaranthus palmeri
CAATAGTCTTCAAATATAGTAATCGAAGTATTCAACATGACGGTACTGTGCAAATTTAGTTTCCAAATCAATGATTGCAAAAAATGTTGGGAATTAAAAAATAAAATTTACTCCCTTCATTTTTTAATATTCTTCCTATTTAAAATATTCTATTTTGGAAAGAGAAATTTGATTAAGATTTTTAAGACATATATAGAAGACAAAATATATCTATGTGAGATCTCGTTAGATTCGTCTTAATATATACTTTTTTATTATATATTTTTTATAATTTTTTATGATGCGTATTTAGAGATATTTAGACTTATAAGTTACTTTGAAAACTGTGCAAAAAGTATGGAAAGAGCATTTGAAAACGAATGGAGTATATCAAAGGCACGTTGATGGTCTATTTGCTTTCTTTATTTCAATTTAGAATTTGCACTTTTGTTATGTTTTGTTGTTTAAATTACTTTTTTATTACTCGTTTCAAAGGCTTTGTTTCATTTAATTCGACTTATTTGTCAAGATAATTATTGAAGTCTTTATATATATAATTCTGCATAGGGGGGTGTTTGCAGTGGCGGATTCAGAACTCAAAATCATGGGTAACACTAACGTGTTACGTGTTGAAGTAAATAAATAAAACAATTTCGTAGAGTCTTATTTGTAAAATGAACAACTCATATATTTTTCATTACTCCAACTTGACTTGTAAGTAAGACATCTCAATAATAATCTCATGTTACTTCCACTATAAAATTAAAATAGTGATATATGTCATCCACACACCGCATCGTACAAAATTATAAGTTACAAGTTACAACGAAATCAAAGACTAACTTTGAAATACTCCCACCATTCTAAAATACTCGTTGCATTATGATTATTGACACTAATTTATCATTCAAGATATTTTATATTTTACGGGTTATATGTAAGCAAAAATATATGCAAGTGAGATCTTGTTTAAATCGTCTAATCACAGACTTTCATAAATTCACTTTTTTATAAATTTTAGATGTTCATATTTTCAATATATAAATTATTAAAATAACATATTAAATTACGTAAAAATTCAAATATAGCAAGTAGAGTGAAATTGAGAAAGTACAACGAAAAAAATAATATTTTTAAAAAAACATGGGTAGCCTATGCTACCCAATGCTCCCATATACATGCGCCTGTGGGTGTTTGGGAATTGACTGTTGGTTGTTGATAGTTGGCTGTTAGCTTTTTGATTTGACTTGTTTTACCAGGTGAAAATGTTAGCTATTTTTGAAGATGTTTAGTGAATTTATGTATTGGTTATTAGTTGTTTAGTAGATAATCCTCGTGCGATGCACGGTTTTTTCATTTTAATGTAAAAAAACGAATAGAAATTTTATTTCTTTTGTATTAATCTGGGTTTGTATCTATAATATAATAATTATTGAAATTATAATCATTTTAGTAAACTATTATTTATTTTTGGAATAATCCCCAACAACAGCCTTGTAATTTACTCGTTTTCATTTAAACAGCCTCCAACTTCGTTTATCCTCAACAACAGCCACCAAAGTACCAAAAGTGACAGCGAAACAGCCACATTGCCCCAGCTCCACTAAATGACCGATTATAACCCTTTTCTTACCTTTGACTCTTCCTTTGACCATGAAATAACCTTGAGTCAACCCTGGTTAGAAAACTTAACCCTACCCCCCAACTACCCATTTAATTTTTCGCTCTTTTTAAACCCCCTTCAACTTTCAATTACTTCCACGCCTCAACTTCCTCTTTTCTTCTTCACTAATCTTTGCTTCCCTCTTCAACGACAGCATTAATTTCAGGTAATTCAAGGTTTTTTTTTTTTTCAAAGTTGGTAGTTTTTTTTTCTTCAACGACATCATTAATGTCACTAATCTTTGTTTCTCAAATTAGGGTTTTTTTTTTTTTTTTTTTGTATTTTGTTGTAGATGGCTAATCTAGTCATGAAGGATCAATTACCCACGGAATGTTTCTGTGGGTATGATGTGTATGTGCAAAGAGGTTGGACCCAAGCAAATCCTGGAAGAAGATTCATTGCATGCCCTGATTTTGATGTCCATGCCAACATCAGAAGTTGCAATTTCTTTAGATGGGTGGACAAAGAAATGACTGATTGGCAGCGTGAAATAATACTGCACCTGATGGAAGATAAGTCGACTTTGCAGAGAGAAGTGGAGGGTTTAAAGAGGAAGTTAGAGCTTGCAAATGAAAAGGTGAGGAAGACAAACACTGACAAAGTGATGATGAAGATGGCTCAGCCCAAGAGTGTCTGGAAATTTGGCCTTGCAATCAACACAGCATTTGGTGTGATTGCATTGTCTTGGGTTGCCAGTTACTTTATTTGAATGCTGCTGATGTACTTGTAGGTTTAGCATGATGCTCCTTTTGCTTAATTTTAGAGCATCATGCTATATTAGTTAACTAGTTATTTAACATTATTTTGATGTAAGTAGTTGGGGGATTTTTTTTGGACAAATGATGATGATGATGTAATTTTTTTGTCCTATGAGGACAACTGATGATGATGTAATATATTTTGGAAGCTAATGGAAACAAGTAACAACTTATCTATTAAAAATTGTGCCTCTTACAATTGATTAACTAACTGTGTAAGTGTTTGCAAAATTGACAGTTAGTTAGCAATACATAGTAGCTTGTTAAATACATAGAAACGAAAAGTTGATGATTAACTGTCTAAATGTAAAATACATCAATTTATACACAAACTGGAGTAGGACTATCAGGATATTCATTTGTTTGTAAAATTGTTGATGATTGAGATGCTTGTGTCAAATTGGACGCTTGTGATGCTGCTAAAATTGCTGCTTCTCCCTCCTTTTGTTTATCCCTCTTTTCCCTCATCTTCACAGACCAGTCATCATTGAGAGGAGGTCTTCCTCCCTTCTTCCTTGGCTCTGTTGGTGCTGGTTGTGTGCTTGTGCACTTTCTTTTGTTGTGTCCTGGTTGCTTGCAAAAGGAGCATCTATTTTGCTTGCCCATTTCCCTAGCAGCTTGTTCTGTTGCATTCCCCCTTTGCTTCTTTCCCTTGCCCTTCTCATCTGACTCCAATCTCCTCTTCTTCTTAGATGGCCTTCCTGGCAGCTTTTTGTATGGTGGAGGCTCTGGCTGATCATGTGGGGTCTTCTCCCAATCAGAAGCTCCAGGCATTGGCATGATAACTGGAGCATAAGTCTTTGCATAATGGGCCTTGCTGTAGTATTCATGAATGAACTCTTCACAGTTGCCCCTACTGTTCATTATTGTGGCATATGCATGGTGGCAAGGAATACCTGTCAATTGCCACCTAAAACAACTACAACTTCTCTCACTCAAATCAACTAAACAAGTTTGTTCCTTAAAATCTACCTCAAACAAAGTACTACTAGCAACTCTAACTATACAAGTTTTATACACCTCAGCTGACAATTGAAATTGTTTTTTAACATATGGCAAGATACCCTCAATAGTACTTAACCCTTCCCTTTTCTTATAATGCCTTTGCATTATATATCTCCTAATCCACTCCATTTGTGTTAAAATAGCCTTGTCTCTACAAGGTCTCAAAACAGCATTGAAAGACTCACACATATTATTCAACAACATGTTTGACTTACAATCAACATCAAATGCATGCCTACTCCATGCACTTGGTGGTATTGAAGCCATATAATCATGAGCCTCTGCACTCAAATCCTTCAACTCAAGCATTTTCTCCTTGAATCTTGTCTGGGAGCAAAATAAAAATACATGACTGAGTGAATAACTGAATAAAAAAAGTTCCACAGCAATGCAAAGTTAAGAAGATACCTCTGTTGTTGCTTTTGCAACTGCCCACAGCACAAACTTGTAGGCTTCACCTGACCATCTTTGTTTGAAATTCCCCCATAAATGTCTCCAACAGTACCTTGTCTTTGCCTCAGGTACAATCTCCTCCAGTGCCCTTATCAGCCCCTATGAGACACAAATAATATAAATGATTGATTGAATACTTTCAAGTGAAAACAAAAAAAATTTTAACATGAGGTAGAATTACCTTTTGTCTATCAGACATAAATGTGTAGCCTTTTCCATCAGGTGTGCCCAAACATTCCTTAAGGTGTGTCAAAAACCATGACCATGTTTGAAAGTCCTCCACATCCACAACTGCCCATGCTAATGGGTAAATGTTATTGTTCCCATCCTTTCCAACTGCTGTAAGGCATATACCAGGATATGCCCCTGTCAAGTGACAACCATCCATACCAATAATGGGCCTACATCCACCCATAAAGCCATCCAGTACAGGCTTTAAACAAATGAACATGCTTTGAAATATGGGCCTCTCAATTCCTGGTAATACCTTTACCAGTGTTGTACTTCCTGGATTATGCTTCCTCAAAGCATGGGCATAGTCATAAACTCTCTTATACTGATCAGCACCATCTCCATACAACATAACCTTAGCTCTTGCCCTAGCATACCAACATTTTTTGTACCCAACAACTATTCCAAAGTCTTCCTTGACTTTGTGCTGTAAACCCTTCACTAAATCCCATTCAGGATATCTCCTCCAAACCTCTAAATATCTTTCAGCTAGAAACTTAGCAGTAAGCTTTCTAGTTTGATGTTTATTCCAGCACTGATGCTCTAACCTACAAGTCTTAAGCTGCATACTTTCCTCTCCCCTTAACTTACTAGCATGTAAATAAAATGTGCAATTCAACTTGTCACAAGTGCACTTCACTCTTTTTCCTCTAACCTTATTCCAAGCACACTTATCACACCTATCTACACAAAAAGCATCAAATCTCTTTGCATAGTTGTGAAGAGAATAAAAATCATACTTGTTTTCAATGGCATGTTGCTGTACAGCAAGCCTTAAAATCTTGACATTAGGGAAAACTAAACCAGCTCTTAGTTTAATTTTAGTAGAAAAATCAGTATCTGGATTAAAAAGAGGATACTTATCTGAAGCTTCCTCTAAGTCATCTGACTCCAAATCATCTTCATGTTCTTCTTCATTCAAATCAGCAGGTTCAGGTATGTTTGAACCATCTTTTTCATTATTTCTTGCTTCAAATGTCCTGTTCACTTCCTCAAGGACAGTCTCTCCTACATTCTCAGTGAACAAATCATCACCAACATCACCCTCAAAGTCATCATCCTCAAGATCTACGTCTGAATGGGGCTGCTCTTCATAATTTAACTCATCCTCATCAGTGAATAGAGCTCTCTTAGCCCCAGAACCTGATACCTTACCCTTTCCCTTATTTGTTGTCTTAGCCCTCTCACTGAGTGTTGGTGGATCTACTGGTTGAATTGGTGGATCTACTGGTTGAATTGGTGGATCTACTTGTGAAGGTGGAATATGTGCATCTACTGGATCTACTGGATCTACTGGTTGAGATGGTGTTTGGGATGGAGGTAGTGTTACATTCTTTCTTGGAGAAGGTCCTCTTCTTGCTGAGTGCTTTCTTCTAGGAGTCACAGAGGTTTGAGGAGGTGGTGGTGGAGGAGGAGGAGGAGGAGGAGGAGGAGGAGGTGTTTGTTTTTTCTTAGGGGTGGCTGAAGTGGAGGCTACAGCTGCCTTCCTTTTCACAGGAAGCTTCTGTCTTCTTGATGGTGGTGGAGGTGGTTTTTGAGAACTTGTCTTTGGTCTCTTACTACCAGGTTTATGAAGAGGTGATTGTGAGTAGTCAACAGCAATTGGTTTGATGTTAAGTACATTTAGTACCTCAATATCAGGTTCTTTTTGTGGTCTCCTAGAAGAATCTAATGAGGTCCCCTTCCCAACATTAGGCTCCACCACATTTGCTGTATTTGATGTGGTCCCCTTCCCAGGATTCCCTCCCACAACATACAAATCTACAAATCCTTTTGCATCAGTACTTTTAAAAGCTTCAAATACATCATCATTGTCCTTAAGCCTTTTCCTACCCTTATCTAACTTCATACCTTTCTCCTTAAACCATAATTGAAAGGAACCCTTATAATTCAGAGACTTTCTAACCTCTGCATAACAATTTTTAACCCTAAAATCACCTATCCCAATTTCAATACCTTCATGAACAGAACCATTAACATAAAGGACCTCATTTTGTTCATTAACAAATTGACCACCATAAAAAACCCTAAGCTTCACACAGTTATACATCTGAATATATAGAAAAGAAAAAAAAATCAACCAACAGCAAAATTCAATTCAACCAAAATTCAAGCAAAATTCAAAAGCAAAACTCTAAACTACGAAGATTTTGAAACACCACAATTCACGTAAATTGATAAACAAACACCAAAAAATAAAGAAAAGAGAATGAAAGAAGAAGTTACCTTCAATGGAGGTTGTTGACAGTGAACAGTTGAAGGATGAAGGAAGTTATTGCGATTTTTGGAACGTTTTGGGTGGTAAATCAGTAAAAAACATGAAGGTAGTTGGGGGTTTGGGTTAAGGGTTTAACTATGGTTAGAATGTTTTTTTTTAATTTTGGTCAACAGTCAGGATGAAGAGTCAAAGGTAAGAAAAGGGTTATAACCGGTCATTTAGTGGAGCTGGGGCAATGTGGCTGTTTCGCTGTCACTTTTGGTACTTTGGTGGCTGTTGTTGAGGATAAACGAAGTTGGAGGCTGTTTAAATGAAAACGAGTAAATTACAAGGCTGTTGTTGGGGATTGTTCCTTTATTTTTTTCAAAAGTATATTAAAAAATGATATAATTAATTTGTACATAAATAAATAATTTTTAAAATAAATAATAGATCAATGGTGCATTATAAATTGAAAATCAAAGATAATAATGAATTTGTGCATCTTTGATTGATATATTTATTACTCCATATTGTTATTTAAATTTATACTTCCTCCGTTCCATTTTACTTGACACTTACCTTTATTGGAAATTTCATATTACTTGCAACATTACTATTTTTGGCAAAAATAATCTACTTATTTTATCTTCACTTTATTCCTACCCCACTATCACCATCAATCGTACATCATCCCATTAATTATTTAATATATCCACAAGTCACAACTACTATCTACTTATAATAAATTTTTTTTTATTCACTACTACATAATTGGTTTTAGGTAACACCCTAAAAGTGTAACCTAAAGTGCTGAAAGTGTTACTATAGACTTAAGGTAACACATTTTTGGGTGCTACATCTGGCGGTGTTACATATTCTCTTAGGTAACACTTTTACATGTATATGGTAACACTTTTAAAAGTTTTATATTTAATAACTTTAGGTTTCACTTTTTTTGCATATGTATCATTTTCATAGTGTTACTTATCATTTCTTTTGTAACACTTTTTTCTAATTAGGTATCACTTTTTCACCTCATCAATTAAGCTATTGTAACACTTTTCAATAATGTATCACTTGGAACTACTTTATGTAACACTTTGCTGAGGATTAGGTAACATATTTTTCATTTTAGGTAACACTTTTTCAAATCAATTAAACTAATGTAACACTTTAAAAAAACTAAAATTTTGCAATTTATTGCTACTTGTAGGAATCGAGCACTCAGTCTGTGTGCCCCGGTGCCTGTGAAATTGATTTGCATCCACTGCCAACTAAGATGCATGATATTAGTGATTTGTTATGAAATCAAATTGATATATTCCTGTTTCCAAATAATTAAAAACACATACCACAATATATAATCTTAATCTACATCATTCACAGTTATCTTAGATAATTAATTGATAATTGTAAATTTTGAAAAATTAATTTGCCATAGCTTGAATAATTTAATATATTAAAAATAGTTTGGAACTGATTTCAATATTTTAAGAATATTATATCAACTAAAATTCAAAATTTATTTTGCCAATTTTATTTCAAAAATAAAAATATAATAAATAAGTAAAATAGTGTTACAAATGGGTTAATAATGTAAAAAGTGTTACATATTAATTAGTGTTACCAATTTTTAAAGTGTTACATATAAGTGTTACCAATTATTAAAGTGTTACATACAAGTGTTACCAATTTTAAAGAGTTACATATTAGTGCTACCACATTTGAAAGTGTTACATATAAGTGTTACTAATTTTAAAAGTGTTACATGATTATGTTACTTAAAGATAAAGTGTTACAAAAGTGCTACATAATATTCTTAAGAAGTTGGATATCAAAATGTGTTGCAATTATGTGTTACATAAAGTCATTTTTGTACTAGTGATTTTTACCCCACATATCACCATCAATCATAAACCATCCTTATTTTTACCACACTGATTTGACGACCCTTAAAAAAGGTGACAAACCCAATGATGCCACTAAAATGGAACGGAGGTAGTATGTTATATTTCCTACTAAAAGCTTTTAATGATTGTTTTCAAATTAATCATCTTTAGCATGTAAGATTTCTATAGTCATTCTTATGCAATGACATCATCTTTACAAAATGGAGGGAAAATTTTTCTTGAGAAGATAAGAACTCATCAATTTTTTTAGTTGCTTAAGTAAGTTATATTTTGTTTTAGTATTATGTATAGATTAGAGAAAAAGTATATCAATAAGCCAAAAGCTAACAAAAAAAAGTTAGTTCGAGTAGCTTTTTTAATTTTAGCTTAAAAGTTATTTACCAAACACTTTTTGGATATTTGATCAACTCACAAGCCAACAGCCAAAAGCAAACCAAAACATTAAGCAAAAGGTCATGAACTAAAACCCTCAAAACTAAAAATTACTAAAAAACTTTAATATTTATAGAATTAGTTAGTAAATTGTGCGCTTATTTAGTAGATTTGGAGGTGTGTGCTTAATTAGTAGACGTGGTGCATACCAGGGGCGGAGCATATAATAAAGAGGTCTTATTCTCCTTTTATTTTCTTAAATAAATCAGACATTAGAACTTAGACTTCACATAAAATGGAACCAAGAGTAGATTGATCAACTCAGACCTGCTATGTTGTATGGGGCAGAATGTTGGCCCGTGAAGAAGATTTTTGAACATAAAATGGAAGTCACAGAAATGCGCATGTTGAGGTGGATGTGAGGGCACACATTGATGGATCGAATTAGGAACCAAGAGTTTAGAGACAAACTAGGGGTTGTCTCTATCTTTGAAAAAATGCGCGAAAGTGGATTGAGATGGTTTGGACATGTGCAACGAAAGACATTTGACGCCCCTATTCGGAGGGTTGAAAGTAGAGCTGTTCATGGGCGGGCTACCCGCTAGGCCCGCCCAATCCGGCTCGAAAAACGGGCGGGTATGGACAACATTCTTCAAAAAAATTTAAAGTTTGGACGGGTAATACTAGAGCTGTTCATGGGCGGGCGGGCGCGGGTAGCGGGGCGGGTAGTTGCTACAAAATCTACTCGCGGGCAGAAAAATTCAAATGCCCGCCCGCGATTGCGGGCATATTTTTTTGTCGCTACCCGCCCATTTTTAAAGCGGGCGGGTGCCGCGGGCGCCGCTGGTATTTTCTCATAAATACCAAAAATACAATACAAAATATAAAATTAAGTTTTAATAATAATTAAAATACAATACATAGTCCAAAATACTACAAATACATAAAACGTCTCAAATATAATCAAATTACATATATATTAAAATACTTAAAAGTCTCAAAATAATCAAATTACATATATATTAAAATACTTAATATTAATATATTACTTTTCATAAAAAAAAATATTAATATATTAAAATAAGCGGGCGGGCGGGTATACCCGCGGGTATTTTTTTATTGTCGCTACCCGCCCATTTATCTTGGCGGGCGGGTATTACCCGCCCAAACTTTTAATTTTTTTTTAAAAATGCTACCCGCACCCGCCCGTTTTTCGAGCCGAGCGGGCCGGGCCTGGCGGGTAGCCCGCCCATGAACAGCTCTAGGTAATACCCGCCCGCCAAGATAAACGGGCGGGTAGCGACACCAAAAAAATACCCGCGGGTATACCCGCCCGCCCGCTTAGTTTAATATATTATTTATTAAATAATTAATTTTATTAAATATTAAACTATACTACTACATGACCCATACCCAACTTTAGTTTATTACTTTTCTACTAGCCTTAAGGTTTACTTCTTTGAGACTTTAATATTTTTAACCCTCAAAGCACTCAAGCAATCGACTATCAAAGTTCGAACAAGTAGCCGACTCCACCGTTTAAATTCAATATTCATGTAATTTGACTATTTTGAGACTTTATATATATTTAGAGTATTTTAGATAATGTATTATATTTTTTATGTTCTTATAAAAACTTAACTTTATAATATGATTTATGTTTTAAATTTTTATAAAGAAATACCCGCCTACCCACGGGTCCCGCCCGCTTTAAAAATAGGCGGGTAGTGACAAAAAAATATGCCCGCGAATGCGGGCGGGCTTTTGACTATTTGAGCCCGCGGGTAAAATTTTTAGGTACTACCCGGTCCGCTACCCGCCCAAGCCCGCCCATGAACACCTCTAGTTGAAAGCATTATAGTAGAGGGTAAGAGGAGTCGGGGAAGGCCTAAGAGAACATGGGATAAGCAAAATAAAATTGACATGCACGAGTTGAACCTCTCTAAGGACCTGACTAGGGATAGGGGTAGTTGGAGGCGTCTTATCCATGTTTTAGATTACTGATTCCTTTACACTATGTTTGGATAGCAAGTTTGGATGGAAAAGAAAGGGAGGGAAGGGGAAAGAAGGGAAGGGAAAGGAAGGGAAGAGAGATGGAAGGAGATTACTTCTTGTTTGTCTAGGAGGGAATGGAAGAGAAAGGAAGGGAGTTTGTATTTTTCCTTCCAAATCTTTTCACTTTTGGAGGGATTACAACTCTTACAAAATTTATCCACATTTTCCTTCCAATTCCCTCCCCTTCAATTCCCTTCCTTCCCATTTTGCTATCCAAACAAGGAATTCTTCCTCCTTTTAAATCTCTTCCTTTCTTTTCCCTCTATTTCCTTCTATCCAAACACACCCTTAGAGTACCTTCTGGGGTTCTTTATATTAGGGAACTAAATAATACAATACAAATTGCAACTTGGGAATTTGTATAAACCCCTTTGTGTGATGACAAACAAAGATTACAAGATGAATAAAAGCAATAAACTTATTGAAGATAATTGTGTAACGACAACCGTTACCCGGAACCTTGATACGAGTTGAAGGCGTGTACTCACTATCCTTTTGTGATATTTCCCCCACAAAGGTACTTGAGTTGTTGTTTGGAAATTCACAAAGAGATACAATCAACACAACACAACCTTAGTACTTAGGTTGTATTTCGTAATAGCAATGTGTTTAGAAACTATGAGCAATGTAAGCAAGAACAAGAGTTAATTACTCTCTTGAACAAGCAAAGACAAATGAGAGTATAAGAGAGGAAGAATTCAGATGTAAGGTGCCAAGAATTCATCAACCAAAGGCACCTATTTATACTCAAAGAGTACATGAGGAGCCTATGCTCATAATCATCATCATAATGATCATATTGATGATCATGGGTAATGCAATTGAATGACATTAATCTTGGTCATTCAAATGCATTATAACTCAATTATATTCTCAGATTTAAGAGCATAATCAAGAGTATCCAAGGCATTAATCACAAAGAAAACGGGAAGAAAAGCAACGACACTATTTTGCCCAGACCGCCGAGTCGGCGGTCCCTCCAAAAGACCCATCGCCGACTCGGCTTTTGCCTACTGACCAAAATGGTTTTTTCCAGTAGCCAAAAGCCGACTCGGCTGTGGCTACACAAGGGGGATCGCCGAGTCGGCTTTTGGCCACTGCCTTGATCCCCCTTCTTCCTTTGTTTCCTTAGTTTAAGAAATAACTTAAATGCCTTTTGGACCTCGTATATTAATACGTTTTGTCCCACTACTTCTAGTAGCTTTAGTGATGTATACGGACTAGTAAATTAATACGAATTGTCCCACTACTTTAGTAGTACTTGATGATTATAATATTCAGGATTATTATTATGTTATTATACACTAAATGTTCAACACTTTATCTCTTGCCTTTATGGCTCTCTTGTGATCTTTCTCAAAGTTTGTGATTAACCATGCCCTAACCCTGAAATGGGTATTTATATGAAATGCCCAAATCAAGATGTTATTACATGATTTAACAAAAAATAACCGGCCAAAAACAAGTAACTTTCGTGAAGAGTAACCGTAAATGCACACCCCACATAGTGTTCCACGTCCCGCGCTTTTGGATACAGCGTACTCCGCACCTCGCGCACCAAGACGGCAGGTGCTCCGCGCCCCGCGGAATCCTACGTGCCCCGCGGACTTCACTTAGAACCATTTTGTTTCATCTTCTTCGCCAGTTTGAGTCACATACTCAACAATCATTTTTTTTATTTTTTATAATATTGATCAATATCAATCGATCAGAAAGCAAAACGATGTAAAAACCGTAAAATTTTATCATTAACGATATAACCTAAAACTTAAAGAAACTAACTCTTTAATTAAATATTTTAGTAAAATAATTTAGTTATATTAAAGTTCATAAAATATTATTTAGTAAAGTTGTATTAACATCAAATTTATAAGTTAAAGTTGTTAAGTTCGAGATGACCTAAATTGAGAATTGATGGGGTATTAGAATATGGTTATGATTTCCAATTAAGACTAAAAATCTAAAGGGAATTAATATAAACTATATTTTTGATTTGTATATAATAATATTATATGTGAATGATTTGATTTTCGAATGAATTTTAGTTTTACAAACTAGTAAAGGTTGCTTGATCCAAAACATTATAGAGGTATTAATTGTCAAAATTTTTTTACATGTTTGATAATGTAAGATGTCGTAATTAATGATCAATGAATTAATTAATTAATGATATAATTATTTATTTTATGAAAAAAGAGCATATCTAAGTTTTAAATAGATGAAACTAAAATTCAAAACTTTAGAGGATGATTTATGAAATTATTTTTAAAATTGTGAACTTTACTCTTATATTGATTCATGTGAGGGTTACTTAAGATATCTATAGAGTCATAGTTGGAAGTTAGAAATCTTTTGTCCTGGTTCATATATAGATCTTTAAATTCAATTCTTATACACCCTTTTAATCTCTGAACAAGAGTATCAATCTCTTTGTCATCATTGTCAGATTAATCTCGTTTAATGATCTTTGTTAGCAAGACCTTTGAGCATAGACGTCTCTTCGTCTAAGGTTTGCAGATATAACTTCAGCGTCATAAAAAATCATGCCAACTCTGTTATGTTAAAATTTTTGAAGTCCATTATTTCTTAGGGCATGCTTGGATTGGTTGTAAATATTTAAAGGGGGAAATAAAGTCAAAGAAAGAAAACAAAGTTGATAAATGAGTAATTAATGAAATTTGATTGTTGTAGAGATGGAAAAATGGTTGCAAAGTAATGAAAAATGAAGAAAGTTCTCAATTTTATGGGGTAAATACTTATCCTAGGGGGGTTGGGGGAATTTATTACTTCCATAATAGGGGAATTTATCTTCTTTTTCCTTCATTATTTTTATTTCAAGCTTATTTTACCTTCTTCACAACTATCTCAACCACTTCAAATGCATCTCCATTTGCTTTCATTTCATTAGTTTGACTTTATTTTCCCCCTTAAATATTTACACTCAATCCAAGCATGCCCTTAAACGGGAACATTTCTTTAAAGAGATACAAGTTAATTTGTTACGAAAGTAAAGCTAGTAAACAGGGCCGACCCTAAGTAAGGGCAAGGCGTGCCTACGCCCAGGGCCTCTCATAAATTTTGTTTTCAATTAGTATTAAGGTTCGAACTTTTTTATGTGTACAATATTTTAGGACCCCATAAATAATCTTTCGTCCCGGACCCCTAAAAACCTAGGGTCGGCCCTACTAATAAAAATTAATTGAATTAATTCTTTTGACTCCATAAATGTGTATCATATCATATAAATATTATAATACATGAACATTTTTGCCACGTGTCAGCCTATGATCAACCTATGCTTTAATTTGTAATTTAATACTCTTAATTAAATTAAATATAAATTAATATTAATACAATTACAAAATGTATAACATCAATATATTCAAAAAAAAATATATATAACATCAATCAATTAGGAGGGACTATTGACTTTCCGAATTCATTCATAAACACATATCATAAGTATTCTTAATTGATCTTTGATGTTATATAATAATAATAATAATAATAATAATAATAATAATAATAATAATAATAATAATAATAATAATAATAATAGACTTTACACTTACCAAATTTTAATTTATACGTTTAAGAGTATACTTCATTATTCATTCATAAACACATATCATAAGTACTCTTAATTGATGTTTGATTATATAATAATAATAATAATAATAATAATAATAATAATAATAATAATAATATTAATATTAATATTAATACAACCTATGCTTTAATTTGTAATTTAGTACTCTTAATTAAATTAAATATAAATTAATATTAATACAATTACAAAATATATAACATCAATCAATTAGGAGGGACTATTGACTTTCCGAATTCATTCATAAACACATATCATAAGTACTCTTAATTGATGTTTGATGTTACATAATAATAATAATAATGGAAAAATTACAAAAAACTACCTATTCTAATGGGTGACTTGCAAAAAACTACCTATTCTAATTGTTTTTTGCAAAAAACTACCTTCATTGATATAAACGTTTGTAAAACACTACCTATTGACGGTTACAGTTAGTTGACCGTCAAAATTTGGTTTGACTTGTCACGTGACTTGCACGTGACCTTCTTTTATGCCTTTTCCTTTAATTCTTTCTTTGATTTCTTTGATGAATCTATCTAACATTTGAGAATTTTAAAAAAAAATTAATTAATCAAAAATCAGGAACCTCCATTCATCATCTTCTTCATGGTGCTAAACCCTAACTCACCATTAGAAGGAACACACCAGAATTTTCTCCCTCCTTCTCACAAAATTCGAGCAACATTCTCCTCCCACACTGATTCTTTAAACAAGAAACAACAATTTCCTCTTGCTCTTTGGAAAATTTCGAAGGCTCACAACCATGAATTTAACTTATGCTTTATTTCTATTTTAAATGTGAAAAGAAATCAGTTTTTGTTATGAAAAGCTATTCATCTCCATCATCTTCAATTGACCCCTAACCAAAAACGCAGACAACAATTCCTCTATGTGAAATTTCGAAAATAAACATAAATAGATCGACATCAGCTACCTTCCTCTCATTCCCTGATTTTCTGGCGAAGAACAGTTGCCTTTTGCTGCGTCGTCTGGGTGTTTGACGAACAACAACAGGCCTTTCTACGTCGCCTGAGCCAATAATCTTCTTCCTCGTTCCTTTCGAATGGGCAAAACAGCAACATTATTCAATTGGTGGTGGGTATGAAGCTGCTGGAGTTAATGGAGCAGCCATAGTTGTAGGGTTTTGCGGGAAGATTGAATTGGTGCTAGATTTGTGGGTTTAAATAATTTATTCATATCAAAATGATTTTGTTGATTTGGATTGGGATTTGGATTTAGATTTGGATGTCTACTGGAAGCCATTGATGGTATGAGATTAAAGCTTCATGAAAGAAAGAATTTACCCTTATAAAAGAAGGTCACGTGCAAGTCATGTGCCAAGTCAACGCCTCACTTGACGGTCAACTAATGTTTTCCGTCAAGTGGTAGTCTTTTGAAAACAAAAATATGATATAAGGTAGTTTTTTGCAAAAAAAATTAGAATAGGTAGTTTTTTGCAAGTAACCCATTAGAATAGGTAGTTTTTTTGTAATTTTTCCTTATAATAATAATAATAATAATAATAATAATAATAATAATAATAATAATAATAATAATAATAATAGACTTTACACTTATTTTCAAAAAAAAAAATAGACTTTACACTTATTTTCAAAAAAAAAAATAGACTTTACACTTACCAAATTTTAATTTATACGTTTAAGAGTATACTTCATTATTCATTCATAAACACATATCATAAGTACTCTTAATTGATGTTTGATGTTATATTATAATAATAATAATAATAATAATAATAATAATAATAATAATAATAATAATAATAATAATAATAATAATAATAATAATAATAATAATAGACTTTACACTTACCAAATCTTAATTTGTGAGTACTAGGAGGGACTATTGACTTACCTAATCTAGATCTTAATCATATATAAAGCATACATTTTATTTTCTCATTCAAACAAACAACAACAACAATGGCTAATTAGTACAATTTACTCGATGAATTAGCTACAGTTGATGATACCGGAATTCTGAAAATTAAGTGTCAAGTTGTATACATGTGGAGAGAGAATGAAAATGATCAACAAAGAAATTCAATTCATCTGAATTTTAATAGATGAAAAGGTAATCAACTTTGAATGTAATTGTATTTTATAAGATCTCTTTTTTATACTAACTTTAAACATATCGTTTATGGTCAAGTACTATCAAAGCTTCTATATTTAAAGATAGTTATAGTGTTCATTCATCAAAGCTGTCATTAGGAAAAATTTATACACTTGGACGTTTTAAGCTTTATGAAAACAACGGAGACTATAAAGCAGCATTCCACAAAAAAAGGATCGTTTTTACAAGATTTACATCTAATGTTGTTTACAAAGAAGTTTTATTAAACATTTGAGGAATGTAATAAAAAATAAATATTAGAATTTTCAATACTTGCATTATTAATTAACATAAGACTATCTTTAACATGATCTCCATAATTCAGCAAAATATATGAATGCTTTGATACTAACAATCAATTTTCTTCTATGATACAAATATTACACAACCTGTGCATAGCACGTGTAAATACCTAATATACTTGAATATAGGAAAATCAATTTCAGATCTTTTTTATACTTCATTTCTTTGTTCTTTTGTAAATTATTTGCAATATATCTCTAACTTGATTGACATACATGCTTCCCATAACACAATGTATTCAAAGGTCCAAAACATTTTTTTTGGTTTTTACGACCTTAACTCAAAACATAATAATCGAAAAATATAGAAATTTTGGGAAATTTCCCACCAAAACATGAAACTACTTATTCAAAATTTTATAAATACTGATATTTCTCCGTAGTTATACCCTCTAAAACTCAAAATATAACTGTTAAAATTTATGACAAACACATAAATACATCTTTCTTAGAATTTTTCACCAAACCCAAATTACAGTTTTTTTCATTCATTGAGTTTATTTTAAAACTTTGTATCAACCGAAAACGAGCACTCAATTTTTTCCAAGTGATTGCAAATTTCATGGCCTTCATCGACTTTAGAATAATAAAAAAGCTGCATAAATAAGTTTTAGCTACAAACAAATGAAATTTCAAAAATAACAACATTCCAATTGAAATATAATCTCAAACAACGGACACCACCTTTTAAAAACGAAATCTTAAATTTTTTTAAAGGGAAACACATTAGCAATAGGCAACAAGAACATGTTGAATATAGTCCATATAGATGGTTTGTCATTACCCTAGGCAACAAGAGGAAGACCATAAAAACCAAGCATATTAGCATTAGGCAATAGGAGTAAACCCAACAATTTGGAAATGGAAGGAAGAAAAGCCCTTCCAAAAAATACCAATGTAATAAAAAAACCTACCTTGCAGACGAGAAACTTATTAACATAATCAAAACTGAGCAAACCTATTACCTAATAACAATATAGACAACCACATAAAGAAATCCTATCCAAAAGATTTACAGATGTGGTTTGGCTAAACCACTTTATGATACTAGTTCAAATTGTATTTTTGATGGAAATATAGACATCTTTCTTTTTATAACACAAGAACCGACTCTAAGAAGTCCCAAAAACAGGAAAAAAGGAAGAAATGAAAACCAAGCGAGTTTAATCAATTAATAAAGGAAATAACACCTGAGACTAATGCTGATACGATAAAATAAGTCATCTCAGTTTTAACATTCATCTTGTTCAACAAGCAGTTGTATAATACTTTCTCCGTTTTAATAATTCATCTCACTGCCTTGAATTTTGTATATCTTTAAATGAAAATTTTTAATTATGACAAACTTTAGAAAAACAAGGGAGTAGGATTAATAGTTTGCATTACACTTAGGGGTGTTTTATACTTTCTCCATTTTATGATACTTGCTACTGAATGTCACATGCTGTGTAGAAAATGTCACTAATCAATAGCAAATATTATGAAACGGAGGGCGTAGATTTTAAAAATTTCAAAAGTGATGGGCATAAAAAACACTTGTTTAAGACAATCATGTAATTCTATGACAACATCGAAGATAAGTGGTCTGAACTCTGAACAAAGTTTTGAAAGAGGAGAAGAATTGGAGCACAATACATGCACCAAAGTGACTTCACTGCTTATCCATGGTTTTGTCAAGTTACTGAGAGAAACCTACATCCTAGAGAGAGAATCCCATTGCCATCTGTTGTTCTTTGACAACACTTTGGGACAAAATCCCACCTTGTTTTCCTAAGTTTTTACCTAATTCTAATTGGGTGCGGAAATTTTTGGGATTTTCATCCGATTTTGAGCCAAGATTTCCCCAATTCCAAACCCTTATTCTCAAATTTTCAAGTTCATCGCACATGTTGTTCTGGGTTTACTCTTGAAAGGTCAGTAGATCTCTTTTTTAGTTTAATATCCGTTTTTTTTTTTCGGATTTTGTTGAATGTCACTCAGATCTTTACATTTTCTTATTCCTTCTACTTTTGTGGTGATTTGTTTGCAACCCTTGCTTATTGGTAGTTTATTCGCAAATTTGTTGTCGATTTGGGATTCTTTTAATGTTTTTAGGTTTGTATTTAATAATTTCCCTTCATGAAAAAGATTTGTATATGATTTTGGATTCTCTTATTGATTTTGTTTATAATTAGTATGTTCTTTTGGAAAATGATTGTATAAACTGTTCTATTATTTTCAGTTTATAGTTTCTTTTCCATTCCCTTTTCCCCTTTCATTGTCTCTCTTTACTTTTGGAGTATATAATTTGTTAGTATTTATTCAATGTGTATCATCTGGATATCAAAGCAGCCTTAGAGTACTTTCGCACTTAATTTTTTTCTTTTGAAATAACGAAATGTAATGTAATTTTTGCATGCAAAGAACGAACTAATTAAGCGTTGTGGGTATATGCACTCTAGTTAATGAAGATTATGTATATGCATTTCATCCTTGGAAAGATGACATACACGTTGCTCGTTGTTGCCATCTCTTCATAGTCATGGTGTCAAAAAATCCGCTTAGCATTAGATAGCTCCAAGTAAAGTATGATTTCTGTTAGCGATAGTTTTCCACACCGATTTGTTGTGGTTCTCGGCCCATATTGTTTGCATTGATGGGATTAGGGCTTTGGCAATACTGTTGTTGTTTTCAACCTATATTTGGCTCAATTAATTATTATCCCTGTTATATTACAATCATGATCGAAGTCACAAATCGATACTATGCTCATAGTATGGTATTAGACTTTAGTTCACACCAAAATAGGGCATATTTTAGTTGTGATAACTGCTAACCCCTTCTTCATTGCATAAATCAATCTAAGGGGGATTATGGGAAAATCATGATCTACTTATTTATGACAATAATTAATTCATCTAATATCCCAAAATAGTAAATGTGATCATTGCATTTAAAGACTATTAAAAGTTTCTTCAATAATATTGAAGTTTAATTTTTGTTAATTTTTGGAAGAGTGAACTTCAAATTAATGTGAAACTTTGTTGCCGTGTTCTCTCATTAGTTGTCTTTCGTGTTTGTTTCTTGTTCATTTAAGGTATTATAACTCCGAATTTGAATTTTGTTGTAATTTATTTTTAAACACGTGGTTTGGTTTGCATCAGTTCAATTTTGTTTCATTGAATTGCACCTTTTAGTTTGCTAACTGAAGCTTTATTGTACCTTTGATGAAATCTTCTCATTTTGCATTAATAAACTTGTTCTAGTTCAAATGTGACTTTCGTTTGTTGTTATCTCGTTATGTGGAATTGAGTATCCCTTTAGGACTTACGAGGTATCTACATCATTGTATTCATAGATCAGGTTCCTTTCTATTACTAGGTAGTTTATTCGCAAATTTGTTGTCGATTTGGCATTCTTTTAATGTTTTTAGGTTTGTATTTGATTTTTCTTCATGAAAAAAAGATTTGTATTTGATTTTGGAAACTCTCAATTATTTTGTTTATAACTATAGTATGTTCTTTTGAAAACTGATTGTATAAACTGTTCTACTATTCTCAGTTTATAGTTTCATTCCCATTCCTTTTTCCCCTTTCATCGTCTCTCTTTACTTTTGGAGTATATAATTTGTTAGTATTTATTCTATGTGTATCATCTAGATATCAAAGCAGCATTAGAGTACTTTTGCACATAATTTTTTTTTGAAATAATGGAAAGTAATGTAATGTTAAAGAAAATTTTGACTCTGATTTTTGCATGCAAAGAACTAATTAAGCATTGTGGGTAAATGCTACTTACAAAAAGAGAATACAAGATTGTAACATGCACTCTAGTTAATGAAGCCAAAGACAAGAGGTTGAAGATTAGGTATATGCATTTAATCCTTGAAAAGATGACATTCACGTTGCTTTTTGTTGCCATCTCTTCATAGTCATGGTGTCAAAACAAGGTTGCTTCATATTGTATTTGCTGATTTGAAAACCCACTACCTGCATCATAAGCGCCAAATAAAATATGATTTCTGTTACTGAAAATTTTCCACACCGTTTTGTTATGGTTCTTGTAGCTGACCCCATATTGTTCGTATTGTTCGGATTAGGGCTTTGGCAATGATGTTGTGGTTTCAACCTATATTTGGCGCAATTAACTATCCCTGTTATATCGCAATCATGATCGATGCTACATTTCCAAACTATGCTCATAGTATGGTATTAGACTTTAGTTCACACCATAATAGGGCATGTTTTAATTGTGCAGTTGTGCTAAACCCTTCTTCATTACATAACTCAATCTAAGGGCGGATTATGAGAAAATCATGATCTACTTATTTATGATTATAATTAATTCATCTAATATCCCAAAATAGTATATGTGATCATTGCATTTAAAGACGATTAAAAGTTTCTTCGATAATGTTGAAGTTAAATTTTTGTGAATTTTTGGAAGAGTGAACTTCAAATTAATGTGAAAATTTGTTGCCGTGTTCTCACTTTAGTTGTCTTTCCTGTTTCTTTCTTGTTCATCAAAGGTAATATTACTCCGAATTTGAATTTTGTTATAATTTGTTTTGAACAGGGGTTTTTGAGGGTGTGTGAGGTGATCGACCACACAGGGCCCCTCTTTCTCCCGTATATGAAAAGGCTATATGTTAAGTTTACTAATAAAATAAATATATTTACTATAAATAAGATGCAAAATAAAAATTTTGCACAGGGCCCAAATTTTTCAAGATGGCTCTTTTGAAACATGTGGTTTGGACTTTGGTTTGTATCAGCTCAACTTAGTTAAATCGCGCCTTTTAGTTTGCTAACTGAAGCGTTGTTGTACCTTTAATTAAATCTTCTAAATTTTTCATTTAAAAACGTGTTCTAGGTTAAATATGATTTTCTTTTGTTGTTATCTCGTTATGTGGAATCTAGTGTCCCTTTAGGACTTACGAGATTAATCTACATCATTGTATTCATAGATCAGGTTTTTTTCTATTCTTAACTCTGCCAGGAATGGAAAAGGTTACAATAGGAAAAGAATCTGATATTTGTGGTTTGAGATGAAATAGCTATTTAAAAGTCCATAAGTTCTTTTAGGTGAACTGACTTTCTTTAATACCTCCCTTTTTTGGCGCAGGGTTCAAGATGCTTTATGAAAATATTGAAGTTGAGCTCATCAGCGTGGCAAGAAGAAAAAAGAAGGGGAATTTCAGTGAATTGTGAATAGTCTGAGATCCCACAAGATGTTTGGCCAAGATCTATTTGATTTGGAAGATGATGGATTTGATGAACTAAATGATGAGCTACGCATTTCTGAAGAGGTGTTCTATGGAAATAATGCACTTGGTTGTACTATGAAGTGCGATGTTGATGAAACCTGTGGATCTTTAAGTGCGCTTGATAAGATGCTTGAGATTTCGCCTTGTTCTCACAGTGAAAATTCGGCCATAACAAATCAAGCTTCTCCAATATGTGATGCAGCCTCTGCTAAGCTTCTGGAGAATTCTCAAGCATTAAGTTGCGTAAAAGGGTGTATTACAGATGAAAGGTTTGATCATGATTTTCTTACAAAGCGGATGAGATATTCAGTTAACGAGTTGTCTAACTTTAAACCTTACCTTGACAAGGCTGTGGCTTCATCTATTCCCTTGAAGCAAGTTGTATCTGAAGTCCACCCTCCTACACAACTTGCTCCCTGTCAAATTCTTATGTGTCATGTGGTTGAATCATGCAATGAAGGTGTGTCATCTAGTTGCTACCTGCTGAAGCAATATCCTGAGTCTGACCGAGCTGGAAATTTAGGAGATAGTAGTGCTCTTAATGGCTGTGTGTCGGGCTCAGATGGAAGTGAAATAAAGCAGGTTGGCAGTAGTAAATCTATAGCCTCACCTATTTCCCAGGAAAGTTCTGCTACAAAACTTTTGATTCCCAGCCCCTCTGTTGTAGCAGGCATTGAATCTGGATCACTTCAACATGCTGAAGAAAGACCCAATAAAGCTTTATTTTCTGAATGTGAAGATGAAGTATTGACTGGCGACGTAATGAAGGATGCCCTTGCTATTCTTCGTTCTAGAGTTGATCTCTTGCTTGAAAGAACAAAATGGTATCTTGAGAAGCAGGTAAGAAATGATGGGAGGTACCGTTATGTTTATAGATCACCTGAAGGAAGGCCTGTTCGAGGATTCCCTAAAGTTTGGGAAATTCTCCGTCAGAGTTTAGGTGTTTATGGCAGCACTAATGTTTCTAGAGATGATAAACAGTGGACTAATGTTAACGAGTTCTGTTCTGATCTATATGATACATTAAGATATATTGATAATAATAGTAGTGACTGGGATCCCAAGTGTTCATTGACTTTTCTATGTAGACTTCTGGATCCCTTTGTGGATTTAGTTTTTGTTAACAGAAAGATTCATGCACTTAGAACCGGTAAACTATTCAAAGCTAGGCAAAGTAGTGCAATTGATATTGATAGAAAAGTTGAGATAGAAGCTAGGAAAGGTGATAAGAAAAGGCTTCTAAATAAGCATGCGGAGAAAATGATTTGTGATCCTTCTTTGACCTCTAGTCTGGTTGAGACGCATAAAACCAGATCAATTTATGTTTCTGAAGGAAATAGTATGCGTCTTGTAACTACAATTGCTGACAATGAAAACCAATGTAGAGGAACTTGTACAGATGAAAAGATGAATTCTTGTCAATTATCAGCTGTTGAGTCTGATGGCATGTGTTTACATCATCCTGCTTGTCCATATGATGTTGCTGTTGAGACAAATGCAGTATGTCGACAATCATCACCTCATCAAACTAGTATGAGCACTCCAAGCAGTAGTAAACAAAGTCTTGAAGTTAGTAAGAGAAGCGCTAATGATGCTACTGTTTGTTTGTTGGAGGAAGGAGTTATTGATGCTAGAGTGAAGAAAACAGAGTGTAAATTTGAAGCTTTTCTTGATACCTCCAAGCTATACATGGACGATGACCATGATATGCATCTGGCTAATGATAGGGGTTGGCCAATGGACTGTGTTGATATTGAAAAACAACCACATGCATCTGAACCTCAGTCTTGCAAGTCAGAAATGAAACCTAAAAAGCTTCGCAATAGCAAGAAGAGATCAATGGGCTGCCAGCCCAAGGATGATGACTTGTTGGTTTCTGCAATATTAAAGAAAAGAAGCTTTGAATCCAGCATTAAATATTCTGGCACAAAGCCTAGAAAGTCAAAATATAAATATCCGAAGAAACGCAAGACTCAGAAAGGTAGTTGCAGGTTACTTCTGCGGGGCATTGGTAAGGGTGGGAAAAATTTAACGGATAAGTGGACTTTGGTTGGCAAACGGACAATATTTTCATGGTTAATTAGTTCTGGGACAATACTTATAAATGAAGCTGTCCAGTATCGTGATCTGAAGGATGACTCCGTGGTTAAAGAAGGTCTCATTACCAAGGATGGGATTCTATGTAATTGTTGCAGTGATGTATTTTCCGTCTCGAAGTTTAAGATCCATGCAGGTTTTAATCTGAACCGTCCTTGTTTGAATCTTTTTGTTGGGTCTGGTAAGCCGTATACTTTATGCCAACTTCAAGCTTGGTCGGCTGAGTACAAAGTCAGGAGAAGTGGCACAGGCACTCCACTTGTGCCACTTGATGAGTCTGACAAAAATGACGATTCTTGTGGACTTTGCGGTGAAGGAGGAGAATTGCTTTGTTGCGACAACTGTCCTTCTACTTATCACCAGTCATGCTTGTCAGCAGAGGTCTGTTTGTAGATTTTACGCTTATATCTTTTTCTTGTGTTTGATATCAATCTCAAGTATATTGGCTAATTTTCTTTTAGGTTGTAGCTTTTTTTTAAAAAAGTAATCGGTTGTGGACTAGCCATGTATGAACAACATCAAGGCTTTAAGTAGTAGTGTAGGGTGATGATGGCCAATGTGGAGATTTTTTAAAATTGTGCTGATGTGGGTTGTTCTGTTACTTTCTTGCTCTGTTTTTGGTTGGAAATGTGGTGTCATTTATGGCAATCAAATATCCTGTCTTTTTAGGATTAGTTATTTGATAATACGGTTATTACTTTCTGAACATGTCTCACTCCCTCGATTTCTATTCATGTCCTTGCATTTTTCCTTTTCTACTTCACATAATTCTCGATTCCTACTCTTTAGTTGAAGTTCAATTTGAACAAAGAGTTCATGTTGTTGCAAGGGATGTCTACCGATGTTACCATTGGCTATAAAGTTTTGTCCAATACCCTTTCTTAGCTAGTGATGGTGTCAAATTCCTATGTTGGTTCAAGGGATGTTTTCAGGTTACATACATGTAAAACCTGGTTGTGCAAAATATTAGTCACGGTTGCGTTAAAATGGCCGTAAAATGGCTTCCATGGTCCATATAACTGATTTTGCGGCAATCCTGGGCTCTCAGCCTAAATTTTGGTCGCAATAAGCTAAAAAATCTTTATATTGCAATCTTGATTCGGGCTTCACTATAGCGGCCTAATGATTAGGGCATGTTTTTCCCAACTCTTTGGAACTCTCAAGTAGACTATAAGAACTGAACCGAAGATAATGGGTATCGGAATATTAGAGTAAAAGTGATTGAGAAAACTTGTGAGACTTAAAGTGCAACAGAATTACAAAAAAATTGGGGAGGATAAATCCAGTATAATTCTTTTCCCTACAGATAGTTAAAGAGATTTAAATTTCTTTTTTGGTGCTGCAGAATGGGTCATTTGACATTGTGCTTCCTAATCTTTTTTGTGAATGTAAGTTAGCATACAGCTGTGTTTGCCAAGGATCTAATGTATCAATTTTTAAGAAATGTACATTCTATTTTCTATCATGCCTTGTGTGGGAGCTCTTTAGGACTTGTTGATGATGTGTGCAGAGATGGAGGATGTCATGATTAAGCTGTGTAGGTTGACATGAAAGTGTTTGTTTAAGTTTGTTGAATGTGAAGTCCAGATTCTGATTGTCTCAATTCAAGCTATGTGCCCTTCTAAGATGTGTAAATATATGGCTAGAAGATGAATTCTCGTGGCAACTTCTGTTTTATTCAATTGGCTAGAATTTCCTTTAATCGTGTAACTTTTTTGTACCACGCTTTAAGTTACTTGCTCACAGCCCACAGGTCTTCTCTGCTAAGAATGGAAATTATTGGGAATGGAGTTGCTTTAGTGTGGTGCTCCTTTTTGAAGACAAAACAAAGCAACACCATATCTGTTTTGTGTTCTTTGTACAACTAACTTTGCTAATTATAGAAGAAATCGTTTGATGTGATTTGACCTTCATCTTCCCTGTGACCTACATTAAATTTCTTTCCTGGCTGAAGATTTTCCGCATTTCAATTTTTTCTTTGAGCTCGTTTCATTCTCTAATGATTTACGATACTGACTTTACAAAAAAAAAATAAAAGATAGTGATATGGGCTTCATAAAAAAAATGATTAGTGGTATGGGAAAAGAAGTACAGCGTTTACATTGGGTACTAATGGACCACATGCAAATATGGTTAAGAATTCACTATCGGATAAAAAAAATCAAATGGATGAATAAATAAATGTTCCATGATACTTTTTGGTCTTTGATATAGGATGTTAGTCAATAGTTGCATGTAAAAGTATGTAAAAATAAGGTTTACTCTGTTGTGTGTTCTCTGACAAGAAATGTGGCAGCATTGTGAGAGACACCAGGGCTTGTGATAGTGTCTATTACATATGATGGATATATTTAAGGGGATGTCTGAGGGTTCTGGTGTTATCGGTTTTTGTAGCAATTGTTATATTTGCTTAGGCTAAAAAAGTATTTAGAATAAGCTTTATATCTCACTAAAGTTAAGGAGGCAGGTCAGTCTCAGAAATTAGTAGGGATTATTAGTAGACTTTTGAATGTGAGGGGATGATCTACAACTATTAGTAGTGTTGGAGCCTGGAGGTTATGATCCATGTATCCACTGTTTTGTTGGTTTTTCCGATTAAGGATAGTTAGCTAATGACTGTTCATTTTCCTTGGAAGCCTGGAGAGATCTCTTGTCATTGTAATCTACATGAGTGATGTTTGGTGTGTTGTGTTTGTGCCTATAAGGCCAAATTGTTGTAATTTGACGCTTCTCTTGTTAATTTTTCCTGTAGGAGTAGATGTCTGTCTGACAAATTGACTTACTATTATAATTTATAATTCCTAAGTCTTCTTTTAGTTGCAGCATTTCTCCCAAGTATGTAAGAGCTTTTTGGGGAAAAATTTCCTCCCAAAAGCTCTTACATACTTGGGAGAAATGCTGCAACTAAAAGAAAAACATATGAAGTATAAATTTTCTTTAGCTGCTGTACAGTTGCTTCTGTCTACAATTCATAGCGAATACTAAAAACATTGGCACAACTTGTATGTGTGCTCGTATGCGGTTTATGCTAGGTTTGGTCGTTGTGCCTGTGTTTGTCTTGATGGTTGAAATTTATAGCATGTCCTGTATTCTTGAGTTAGTTTTTCTAAGGTGATTGTGTTTGTACAAGATTTGCTTATTTTTAATTTTCGTTTCTCACAGGAAATTCCTGAAGGAAGTTGGTATTGCTCAAATTGCACATGTCAGGTTTGTGGAGCTCTGGCTGTTGATGCAGGAACGTTAAATTCTAATGCTGCTCTAAAGTGTTCACAATGCGACAAAAAGTGTATGAGCCTATATTGTTCTGTTATATTTCAAATAATTTTTTTTTGAAATTTGTACTTGTATCAAATTTGATCATAGTGGCTTTATTAAAAGAATGAACTACTCTTTAGATTTTCAATATTTATAAACTGTCAAGGATGGTAATGATAGGACATAATCCTTCATTTGTCAAGGATGTATCTGTAATCGATTGAGCTGTTCACAGATCATGAAGCTTGCTTTATGGACAATGATCTTGGCAAAGTAGATGGTGCTCCTTGGTTCTGTTGCTCAGGTTGTGAAGAGGTAATCTAGTCTGTAACTTTATTCCCCATCAAAATGTTAATAATATGACTATAATGTATATACAAGCACAACTACATGCCATTACAGCAATGCTAATCCTTCATCTAGGATAAGGTTTGGTGGGTCGGATGTACGCAACCTTTTTCTTGTAGTAACAAAGAGGTTATTTGCCATTGCCTTCATTTGCAAGTTTACATAGATAAAATGTACAAATGATTTAAGGAAAGATTACCGTTTTTTTTGTTAATTTCCCTACAATAGTACCAACTATTGATTAGTTATGAATAATACCAACTTAGAGGGTATTGTCCCAAAATAATACCAACTTTAGTTTATTAACTAATTTACCAATTTTTTTTGTCTTACAATCACCAATAGTTTATTTTAACATAGCACCCCTTTAAGAGTTTAAGTTGGTATTATTCATGGTTAATTAATACGGAGTAGTTGGTATTATTATAGGGAAATTAATAAAAGGTTGTATTATTTACGTAATTTTTCCATGATTTAATGAGCCATTTTACTTTAACCCATTATAATTCAAGACTAAGAACTACAAAGTTTTAGTTCCATTAAGAATGGACGTTGACATGAAAAATAACTACTGTATATGTTAAAAGAAAATATGGAGAGGTACATTGTGATACTACTTTTTCACCTTTGTAAATGTGTATATATGGATCTTCAATTTACACCTTTTTTGGATCTTAAGAACTGATTTGTTCCGTCGTTCTATTGTAGCACTCTTTTGTATTAAGTGTAAAGTTTTGTTCTTTTATTTTGACCTCAGAATCCTCTGTGTTGGTTGTGCAGATCTTTAATGGTCTACAATCTTTTATTGGCGTGTCCAACCACATTGCTGATGACCATTGCTGGACTGTTTTGAGATGTATCCATGATGACCAAAAAATCCCTTCTGCTCAACGTTTTGCTCTAAAAGCTGAATGCAACTCTAAGTTAGCTGTTGCTGCTACCATTATGGAGGAGTGCTTCCTCTCCATGATCGACCCAAGAACCGGCATAGATATGATACCGCAAGTGATGTACAATTGGGGGTAAGTTCCTTCATTTTGATGATTATGGTAGTATAAATTATTCAATGTACTAATCATAGTGCAAAGTCTCGAATGTGGTCGTGTTAACATTCGCAATACGGCTTTTGTGGTCGATGCAGATGGTTTCAAAGTTGTTTCAGCCTATATTTTGGTCGCGGTAAGCTCAAAATCTTTATAATACGGTCGGATATGGTGATGCGGGCGATATTTTACTCTTTGCTTCTAATATCTGAAACAAAGAAGAGTTGATAGTTCTTATATCCACTTCATGGAAATAATAAGGAAAAATTAGACATTAGTAATCCAACCTATTGCTTATTCGCTGAAAATAAATCTGCATTTGAATTATTCATGAATTAATCCACATCTCGAATAGTCGAATGTGTGCTAAAAATATGCCCAAGCAACCTCTAATTGGGTTTCAAACTTTCACCCTTGTTAAAAAAAATTTTCCCCTTATTTTCCTCACAATCTCCATTATTGCTTATAACTTTTTTCATGTCTTCTATTATTGCCCAAAACTTCTTCGATGTTGTCCAGTCACCATTCCTATTCAACAAGAAGAAACACAAATCTCTATTGAGCATGCTTTGGGCAAAATTCGTTCCATGTCATGGTATACTCTGTCATGCCCCTCAATACGATAGGAATTAATTAATCAGCAACATCAGCTAGAACTTATTAAAAACAGTTATCGCTCAAAGCAGAAAGTTTTCCATAGAAAGGGAGATAAAGCTTAATAAATTGGATGTTCTTGCACATTTTGCACAATTAATTCTTAAGACCTCAAAATTAGTACAAGGATAACTCACAAATCACGATAGATTAACTAAAACAAAGCTTCCTTCTCTATAACATGTCAATTCTATATTTTATACAACCATTGTGTAAACATTGGCTGCATTGATAGTCATCTTATTGTGTATCTACAAATAAAAGTAATCCTTGAAACGTTCATCTTGATGTATCTTTACAACAACTTTGTATTCCTTCACTCTCAACAACAAAATCAAACTATCGGAAAACCTTGCAAACTAAATTCAATTTTTTACTTTTGAATACAAAACATCCTAAATCCTTTTAGAAATTTGGAATTGGATGGAAAGTGAAAGCCATTCTTCAAGAAATGAGGTATATGAATGGAAAGGTGGATTTTTGTTTGGCAACGAGATGATTAAATGAAGTATGTAAAATGAGTTCTGGTCTTTTCGAAAGAGAATGGGATTGGTGATTTAGTGAGGAATGGAGCGATTGAAAATGGTGGGTTTTGACTTTTGAGATAGTTTAAGCGGGAGTTAGGTACTTAATAATGTCAAGGATTTGTGGAGAAGAATTTCAAGCTATGGAAAATATCTAAGGTGAGTGAATCTGAGTGCCTGACCAATCAGTTATATTGAAAATGGTGATGTATGAGGATATAGAATGTAAAATATCAAGATGAATGAAAATAAGCGCTTTGTCTTTCATTTATATTGTGCGACTTAAGCAATAAGTTGTGAAAGCTAAATGATTTTCCCAAATAATGTTTTATAGAGTAGAGATTTGTGTTTCTTTTTATTGGACAGTAATGGTAATTGGAGAACATGGAAGGGGAAATTTCGGGCACTAATGGTAATTAGAGAATATGGAAGGGAAGTTTTCGGTAGTTTTGGAGATTATAGGATATGGAAGAAGTTTTGAGCACTAGTGGAGATTGGAGAAGTGAAGAAGAATGGAATTTTCTAAGAAAAATTGAATCTTTTATTGTGCTTCAATGGCTGAATAACATATTAAGTAGATGGAGCTTACAACAACTAGTTTTTGCCTACAATAATCCATTATCAAAGGTTGGGTATATTTTAAGTGGACACATGCTATAGGTGGGATTTTTCATGAATCTTCAAGAGGCGGGTTTATTCTCAACGGAAAAGAAATAAGTTGGATATTTAAGTTTCATGTTTCGAAATATCATAATAGGTTTATCTTATCTATTAGGTGCATGATTATTTACTATACACCGCTTTATAATGCTCTTGCAGACAGTCTAATTTTAGGAGAACATAGATATTACGTGTAAAATAATCTTTTCATCCTTCATACTTCTATGGACTTCCATTTTGAAAATTATTCTCTCTAATATGGATATAGGTACATTCAACCTTCAATAGCTGACATTGTTGCCGTTCATCATGGTCTAACTTTCAAAAGGCAACACATTTGGTTCTAACACCCTGAAGTCTATTGTTGTTTTTAAATGAATGTTTGGGATTCACTTGGGAAAGAGAGCTTGATACTGCTGATCATGTGAGGCTTGTGATAGCATTCAAATTTATAGGTGAAGGTTTAGGCCAAATATCCCGACTGTGTGTTAAAATCTAATATGGTAATACATGGTTGCTTTAAGATGTAAAGACCATTTTCTATGGCATAGAGTATACGAATAGCAGTGCAATAAATTGTGTTACGGTGATACAGGTTATGAGTAATCGGACTAGACATTAAATGCAATACAATAAGTTTTGCGCAAATATTTAGTATGCATGGGTTTTGACTTTCCGACTTTCCGTACCATCACTGTTGAGAATGGGACCAAACATACACATTATTATACGTGTAAATGCAAAGGAGTTGTTTCGTTGCAACTCTTAATTTGAAATCAATTGACTGACATACTTTTTAATAAGAAGCTTAAGAATTAGCGCGATTCAATCAAGGTATTCTAATTTGGAGCATAAAGCATTGTTGAGGAGTAACCATTTGGAATTGTCCAATGTTCTTATATTACCTCTAACTAATAGAATAAAATCAGGGTCTTGGATGGGGTATTGGGATTAGAGTTTCAAAAAAAATGCATGGAGACATGGGTTAAAGCCTTATTATGCAGTTGTGATGTTATGTTTCAGCCAAGATATGACTCCTGGATTACAGTGGTGTAAGATATGGGTTATTTGCAGTTTTTTAATGTTTGATGACCAAGGATTTGTCTTTCTTTATCCTCTTTGTTCTCTCTTTAATGTGATGATAATTAATCATAGTTTATCAATAAAGGTATGCTAGGGACTGGAAATTTAGGAGCCTAACATTGTCCATGTTTATCCAATTTTTTTTTCACAATTGTGCCAATACGTGATAATTTTCTCATGGGAATTAAGTGAGCAGACATTGATCCCAATTTCCCCCCAAGTTCTTTTCAGTTCCATAGGCTTTCCCAAAAATTTATGTTTGATGGTAGACACGACTTCATGCGATTTGGTCTTTCTTTACCTTTTTGGCTTGTGATGCCCATTGAAGCTTTTTTAATATTTTTAAGCAATCCTTTAAATTTAATACAGAATGAGTTTCACTTGGCTTTAATGACAATGAGGTACTTGCTACAATAGTAAATGACTAGCTTACACAAATCCAGAAGTATGGTTTGTGGATTTGGGACCATGATGGAGCAGTCAGCACCAGAAGAGTTATTTTTGGCTACATAGCATTAATTGTCTATAAAGACGTTGACTGGATCATAATAAAACAGGGAAAAGAAAAATAATAAAGTATCAGTTTTACACTTGAAGTAGCCTTCCATAGATGCGGTTTGCACTGATGAATTGAAGCATAATAGGATTATAGAAATCAGTTATATGTGATTAAATTAGCTTACGTTTTTATCAACAAATCTCATCCAAAAGACCTTGTTCTGGACAGGAGAGTTCATGTCAGATGTTAGTCACTGTATAGGAATCCAATAAAAAAAATTTTGGATACAGAAGCTAAACGTATCAAAATTTGAGTCCATTATAGGGGTCTGTTTGCAGTTCTTTCTACTTTTGAGGGAACAGTTTTTTCAAGAAATTCAAGGTAATAGTATATGGGAGGCAGGTTAGTGTGGGGGATTATGCATTAAGGATGAGAAATATCTGGGAGCAAGAAGAGAGGGTGGGGGGCCGGGGGGGGGGGTGTGTGGACAATGGATTTAGGGGTTTGGTGTGGGGTGAAAACACCGTTTAGTTCATGGTGTGAGAATTTTATTTTGGGGGTGATAAGGAGTATAGGGACCATTGTCCAACAAAAAGAAGGTTCAATTACCAGAATTATAGAATAAAAAAGTAGAAAAAATAAAGGGAAATTCCACGTGGTAACCCAGAGGTTTTGGGTTTTCCACGTGGTAACCAAAACTCTTAAAAAATCCACACGGTAACCCTGAGCTTTACCTAATTGTTTCATCATGACCTTTTTTCGCATAAAAACGTTAGCAAATGTTAATTTCGAAGCTTTAAGGTTGTTGAACACTTATTTATGCGACTCACCACCATCAGTTTCAACTTTTTTCCCAAAATTATCAACTCCAATTCTACTATATTTCATCCAAATTATATTTATTCCCCCAAATCCAAGTATGGTAGAGTTAGGGTTTATATTTTGGGGGAAAAGGTTAAAACTGATGACATTTTAAATGATGAGTCAAATAAATAGGCATACAACAAGCTTAAAGCTTTGAAATTAACGTTTGCTAACATTTTATGTGCAAAAAGGTCACGGTGGAACAATTTGGTAAACCTCAAGTTTACCGTGTGGATTTTTTTAAAGTTTTGGTTACCAGGTGGAAAACCCAAAAACTCGGGGTTACCTCGTGGAATTTCCCAAAAATAAAAAAGATCATCCTTTTTAGACATTAGAATGAACAAATAAGAACATAGTGAGTATCAATTTACTTCAATATGTAAAAACATATCAATGATAGCATAATTCTGTTGGGTTATACATATTTAAGTACAGAAATACAAATGTACGCACTCGGAACGTACTACAATGACATATTCAGGAGACTTTTACTGCTTGATCACAATAATGTTAAGCACAATCACAAAGATTACAAACAATAATAGAATGATTAGTATTTAAGTGGAAACTTGACTTGATTGAACAATCAATTGATGCCTCTATCAGATTAAGGTGAATGAAAGATTTGTGGTGTTATGAACATTATTCAAAGTAATAGAAGTTACAAATTGTTTGAAAGGTCTATGGAATTTTAGGAAGAGTTTGAGAGCATTTCACCAGAATTTTTCTGATTGCAAATTACCAATGAATGAGAAAATTTTCTCATGCTAGTGACTATTCATGAGGGTTATCCAGTGAGTAAACCCCATGAGCTTATGGCTCATGAGTATCTTAAGTTTAACTCCTATCGTGTTACATAGGTGATAACGGTATTTTATTGCACCTAAATCCGCGCAAAAGAAACTTATAGAAACATTCAAAATCCTAGCAACAAAATGTCACCCAACCAACAGAGAGGACAACTAACGAGTCATCGGTCCCCCTGTCTTTCTTTTGCAAGCTTTTCAAAACTTTTATCTAGAACTACTGATTCAGTGTTTCCTTTTTGATCAAAAGTTAGAAGTACAACCTGTTGTTAGTATCAATTTTCACCCACAACCGATGTAAAGATTTTCATCTTATACCTTGTGGCAGACGCAGATTACATTTGCAGATACTTCAGGGTTTGAAATACAACATAAATAGGAATGACCTGATTTACAAGAGAATTTTACCAGAAGTATAATCCTGAATCCTTGTGTTTTAGACTCTTCAACATATCAGAACAAATAATTAAGATCGAATGTCTTGTGCAATTTTCTTACTCCTATAGTAGGATTTCTCCTGAAATTTCAGCCCTAATTTATTGTTTTGCTTCTACTCAATTTTTCTTTCAGGATAACACTTTCAACTTAAGTGCCTTTCATATTTACTATTTGACTCCTTTTATTTTTCTGGTATATCAGGTCGGAGTTTCCTAGACTAGACTATCATGGATTTTATACTGTGGTATTAGAGAAGGATGATGTATTGGTATCTGTTGCATCTATCAGGTATTTAAAAATGCTATATTTTAATTTAATTTTCCACTGTAATCTTCTTTCTTTTGAAAGCTCTTCTAGTTTTATATTTGTGTAACCTATGCCTATGCTATTAACTGTTGTCAGACTTGCCACACTTAATATGATGGTTTTGATCAGAATCTAGCATTAATGTCACAGGGTGCATGGAGCAGCTGTTGCAGAAATGCCACTCATCGCCACTTGTAGTAAGTTTCGTCGACAGGGAATGTGTCGCCTTTTGCTCAACTCTATTGAGAAGGTATTGTACTTTGTAATTGGTTTTTTTCTCTATGGCTTTGGGTTGGTAATGGTGGCAGGATTGTTTCTATTTTCCTCTAGTATCTTTTCTGAAAGCAAGGCATAAATATTAACACAATACCACTTCATCGGGATTAGTTCCTATAAATTTATTCTCTTCCTTTCACCTTTCCTTGTCTATCAAACTCACTGCACCTTTTGACCCTTTATGGTTCCAGATGCTTATTTCCCTGAAGGTCGAGAAGCTTGTAATTACTGCAATTTCTGATGTAGTTGAAACCTGGACAAATGGTTTTGGCTTTGTCCCTGTGGAAGAGGAGGAGAAAAGAAGCTTGAACAATATCAACTTAATGGTCTTTCCAGGAACCGTAATGCTGAAAAAGATGCTTTACGTGAATCGAGCTACAGAACTACAAAAAGGTGAATTCATGTTTCAAGGATAGCCATAGTCACCCCTGTTAAATTGAATTATTGATTAAATGATTAACTGATATTAATCAAAATTGCTTTGATGGGGATCCTAAAACAGATGTTGTAAATGGAAATAGTGAAGAGAACACCCCTGGTATGAAGACTAGCGACACTCAAAACATTTGTGGCGTTGCTGAAATTGAGAGCCTGCATTTGGGCAACTTAGAGGAGGTTACCATAACTGATGAAACTACAGGTTATAGATTAGAGGAGTTTTTTGATGTACCAGTTGAGTGTGCAATGGAAATGAATGAGGAGGCTTACGAGAATGAAAATTTGCAGTCTTGTTCATTAAGAAAAGCTGAAGATGAGAGTCTGATGGATTCTCGAGTTTCTGCTGTGGAGTCAGAAATTAAACATGGGATTCAAGATCTGAGTAATTGTTTGGAAGTTGTTAAAGATCAAGATATTGTTGGCGCTGTTGAATGCTTGGAAATTCCGACTGCCAGGAACAATGACAGTAGCAGAGCTGAATCAGTATCTGCGGATAAGCCTACTAAACTTTCTGAAGTTCCTAAATGCACGGATTGTTTAGGTGCGTCTAATTTCGGAGAAAAGGAAACGCATGTAGAAGTAACATATATGTTACTTCCGAAGTTGGAGAATCTAGGGGTGGTGAAAGGAGACGTAGAAGCTGCTGATGCCATGGAAGTAGATACTGTCACTGACATTAGTAAATATGTAGCTGCCGAAACAGTGAATTTGGAGGCACAAAAAGAAGATGAGCAATCTTCTGGAAGTGAGGCTGTAAGCAATGTGAGAGATAATGAAGATGTGAGGGAAGATGAAGCTTTTGTGGGCATAAAATTAGGAGCGGAGAGTGATACAAGTAAAATTATGGTCTCAAGTAACTCGACTGCAAATACTACAACCAAGTTGATTCTTGTGGAGACGGTTAAAGAAGCTGCCGTCAAAATCATGGAATCAGAAGCTGTAAACAACGAGAGTGCAAATTCAGTGGATTCACAGGCAGCAAAAGATGCAAAGAATGGTAGCGAAACGGAAATCAGCAACGAAAGGGATATTTTGGGAACGATTCAGGAAGACAAAGAAGCTGCTGTTGAAGTCATGGAAATAGGTGCAGAACCTATCCGCGACTCAGAATCGTCGGGCAAAGAAGGTAGTTTAGGAAAGCATTCGTCACAACAATGTGGTGAATATGATATAGGTGTTGTAACCCAGGAAAGGGATGCTGGTGAAGAAACCCAGTCTGTAAGTTTTGTTGAAAACCAGCTTTCTTTGATTGAACAATCTCAGGAAGCTAGTGTTTTCCCCAACTTTTAATATATAGTATTAGTTTATATATTCCAAATTTTCCTTGTCATTTATTTCTTGTTACTTTCATGATTTTACTTGCAATATTTATCTTGTTCATTAGTACACCTTCAAGCCATAATTTTCGGTGTTTATTGGTCTTAGCGCCATGATTTTACTTGCAAATTATTCTTTTTTGAATAAAAAAACTCCCTTTTTTCATTTACATGATAAAAATGAATCAAAATTTGGTCCTGCCAGGAGGATTTTAGAGTGATCAGTTATAAAAGTCTTGTAACATATGTGCATACAAAATCTCATTCCATGTATCAGGAACTCCTGGTAAACACCAATGAATGCAATCAGCATAATTTTTTGGGTCAGCTTTTTGTTCCTTAGTTAACAGTTTGCCTTTCCTTTCTGTGTAAATTGTGGTATGTGCATCTTTCCTGAAGTCTGATAACTGCGTGATGTTGAGAAATGTTACTTCAGTCTTAAGATTTTGCAATGTTTCTTGCACGATTTTCATGATGTCGAGGCTCGTACCCATCCCCCAATACGGTCCATGGATCGGTTCCTTTTCGTTGAAGCAGTTTCCGTCACTGCCAGGGCTCCATTCTGAGCTCCTGTCATTTGCAGATAATCAATCATTTTCAATTACATTCAGTTCTTATTCTTAAGTATCGCTACTATAATTCAATTGTACTCGACGTTTGACCTCAAAAAACCCGACCAACCCAAATTGAATGTTCGATAATTTTCATATGACCCGAACTGAAGTAGCCATGATCAGAACTGTTTTGAAGATTTATAGAATCTGTTTTTTTCTTGTTAGAAGAAGAAAAACCTACCACAAATGAGTAGGAGACAAGCTCATGAAGTATACTTTCTGTGTCTGAGGATTGATGTTAGAATCCAACCAGTTAGCCCATGTTTCCAATGCCATTTTGTAAGCTGTTGTAACATTGTACTCTTTTATGTCATTGGGATTTCCATACCTGAAACATGTTTCCAACAAAACCAGGGAAAAAAAGGTGCAATTAGCTAAATGTTGCCAACTCTATGCGACAGAGGGAGTATGTTATGGTTAGGTTGGTTACTTGATATGGTGTCAGAAGTCGACGTGATGCAAGGTCATAGTTTTGAATTCTATTCCTTCATTTAAATTGAAGTTATCTGATGTTAGTATGAGGAAAATCTGTGTTATATCCACACTTCTATCAATATACCTCAAGTTTAAATTTTTATAATTTTTAATCAACCCTTTTTTCATATATTTCATAATTAATTAATTTAAGGGGCATAAGTCGTATATGTTTCGGCTTAGCCATTGTTTCAGCCCAAAGTCTCTCGTATAACGGACGTAATAGAGTATAACGAGGCTACAATCATTACTCCTTTAGGTTACATTGGTTCCTTTGACAATTCTAAAAGTATAATACCACAACAATTAATTAAGACTTACGTTGCATTAATGATAGGCTTGTACATCCACCAAACATAGCTTTCAAAAACTAAATAGTCCACTCCCTCCCAATTTTGGGTGTGATTAGAAATACGATCAAGCTTAACCAGTCTTTTAAGCACTGTATGATTTGTAGAATGGTCTGAATTTGACTCAACTATGAATGGAGCCCAGTAAAACTCTATTGTTGCATTATATTCCTGCAAAAATTAAACCATAATTCATCGTTGTGATCATGATATCTGTGTCACTGTTAGAGTATGTAACGTATCTTAGGCCTCAACCAAAAGCTTAAGCCGATGATTGAGGCCCCAGAAATATTAGAAGCCAGTGAGACAAGAGGTCTCGGGTTCAAATCTCAATCACCCCTCGTTTAAAATGAAATAATTAAGGCTAGATATAAGGAGGGTCTGTGCTGCATCTAAGGGTGTTCAACAGGCCAAGCCCCGTTTGAGCCCTTCTCTGGCCCATTTTTAGAAGGATTTTGTAAGGATCGGGTTAAAAATGGGTCGGGCCAAAAACGAGCTACACTATAATTCAAATGAAGCGGTCTATAAAAGAGCTTAATATGGCTCGAAACGAGACTATGTATATAGCATAAATGATGAATAGTTTTATTATTATAAAGGACAACATCAATGGCGGTTATTAACGGTTCTAAAATTTAATTATTATAAATAATAATATAATTATTATCAATTGATAAATGAGGCTTTTAATAATTTTAAGTAATAAAAACAGGTTTGGTGGGGCTGACCTTTCAAGCTCGGCCCATTTAAAGCCTATATTAACTTTAAAAGGCCCTAATCCAACCCGAACTTTATTTGCTTAAGCCTGGCCTGTATTCGGCCCATTGAACACCCCTAGCTACATCCACACTTCCAAAATGGCTCTCGTGTGAGAGGTGTGGTGTCTCAGCGTATAAAACATATCCTGAAACCTTAACCATCAACTTATTCTTTTGGTTGACTTGATTTCTCCACAGTCAATAATATCTTTATATCAGTAATTAGTAATAACCAGTATGTACATTAAAAGATAAAAACCTGAGCATAGAAAATCTTCTTAGAAGGAACTTTGTGTAGTGATTTCTTTCCTTCAGGAATTACAGACTGTAACAAACAAACCATGGAATCAAATTGACCTCTTTGAATCGAGTCGCCAACGAACGTCAACCGTTTGTTCCTAAGTATATGTAATAGCTTCACTGCACTAAACCTGTTATTCATGTACACAACATTTGGGTAAATGGTACTGAAACGTTGTTGTAAATAACGTATGTAGAAAACAAGGAAAAAGGGAAATACATTTGATGGGATCTGATGCATTAGTGCTGATATGATTACGTATGCAGTCTACATATATTTAACCAATTTTATGAATTAGACTCTGTTGTTTTTGTTTAAGTCATGTCTAATCTTCACCGTGAGCCACTTAACAACATAGGGGTAAATGATACTGAAGCGTTGTTATAAATAACGTATGTGGGGAATAAAGAAAAGGGAATTAAGTACATTGTGATTAGATCCGATACATTAGTAATGATATGGTAGCGGATACACATCTACATATATTTAACCATGTTTATGACTAAACTGTTGTTTTTGTTTTAGTCGTGTCCAATCCCAACCTTAGGCGGGAGCCACTTAACAACATTAAGGTAAATGATACTAAAACGTTGTTGTAAATAACGTATGTAGGAAACAAGGAAACGGGAACTAAATACATTTGATGAGATCCGAGGCACTAGTGCTGATATGTTAGCGGATGCACACCCAATACGAAAATCACAAAAGGGTAAATTACCTTGGTAAATTGCAGTCATTAGGCTGCCATCTCCAAAACTGATAAAAATCATCAGGCCTTCCATTTCTTTGACAAGTAACTTGTTTAACCAAATAAGGACAGCTCTGTTCAGTATAGAATGGACGGGTGAGATTATCCCAAACCCATTTCCCTTCAAACACATTACAATCTTCAATATCTTCATAAATATTATTATCATCAAAAACATCAATAAAATACTTATCAATCCCACTTCCTTGCAACCAAAATTGCCATTGAAAAATACTTGTTTCTTTACTACTTTTCAAGTTGTCAAAAACAAGCCTTGAAGTGCCCAAAAGAAGTACACATCCTAATGCAATTGGTAAAATGGATATGTATTTTCGATTCGAAGATGGTTGGATTGTCATTTCGAGTTTTCGAGGATGGAAGGAAGGAAGAAAATTTTGTGGGATTTTTGCAAGTTTTAATACATTTTTGATATGATTTTGTGTTAACTTTAGATTCAAGCATTTTTAGAAGTTGTTCATGCAACAACCGGTTGGTAATGTATCTAAATTAGGTGTCTTTGTGTTAACTTTTCTAATCCTTAAGTTTGCTTATTCTTGGTGATTGTTACATGGAGTTTAGAATTGTAATATTTCAAGGGATACAAGTTAGTTCAAACAATTTGTTCATGATGAGAATACAACATTACCCAAGTTGTGGATCGGGGTCGGCTTATTTTTAGCGTGTAGCGACGGCCTATGCTCGAACGATATAGCGTTTAAGTGGCGAGGACGTGTGTTGTCGTTCTTTTCTTGTTTTTTTAGTGGAAGGGAACAGATGTATGCAATTTTATGATTATCTTTGTTAGTTAAAAAGATGTTTTCGATTGATTTTTAGTAGCAAATATTATGTACAACTTTACTTCAATAAAAATGTGTATATAAGTTAATAAGTTTTTTTTCATTTCAAAAAAAAATTAATTTTTTAAAAAAATATAGTTTAGTATAATTTGAAACCAAAATAGTACTTATTAATCTTTGGGGATTTTAAACTAGGGACATAATTACTCATGATACGTAGGATAGTGAACTAATTTCATGAACTTCAATGCGTGATAAATAATAAGTAGCTTGAAACAACATGTATAATTTAATCTTGATAAAATCTTTTTTGAGTCAAATATTATTTATAAAATTTCCAATTTTATGAGAGATGTTAAGAACCCCTCAAGGATAAGAAATAAGCCACAAATCTATCTCAGCCAGAGGAGCTAAAAATAGATTTGATAATGTGATATTTACCCGACTCTGTAACAAAAACCGATGTGACACAACGTTAAATAATATCAGCAATTGTAAACAATGACATGGACATAATACCCAATTCGGAACCGAGTGAACACCTGTAATTACTACTTACTCGTTTGTTGGGTATCCGGATACAAAAGGTATAGCGTGCAAGTGCTAACGGCCTATTTCAGTTTTTCAACCTTTTCGCACTTAATAAGTGCGAACAACTTCTTGTCTTAAAATCAACATGTTGACTCTGTTTGACCTGTTTGCTGTTAATAAGTGCGAACAGACATTTGAATTTTTTTTTTTTTTACCAATTTGCTTTTATTCGCATTTAATAATTGCGAACTGACCTAAACCTGTGCTCTATGGTATTAGAGGCTTATATTTGGAATAAGTTTGATTATATTTTATTATAGGATAAATGGAGATTAATAATCCCAACTTTGCGTGATCCGCTCAAAACAATCCCAACTTTCGCATATTTTCTAATATATATACCTAACTTTGCCACTTTGTTGCTCAGGTAATACCCTTTAGTATGGTAACCGGTTATAACAGGTAAATCACCTGTTATAACCGGTTATAACAGAAAATATGCGAAAGTTGGAATTGTTTTGAACGGATCACGCAAAGTTGAGATTATTAATCTCCATTTATCCTTTATTATATGCATATTTGTGATAAATAACTCTATTTCCTTATTCATTTCAAATTTTCATCGAAAATGCTAGTGTCATCACTGATGTTTCATAAAAGGTCGATGTTAAATAAATTTCCTTTATTTTTTTATATTTTATTTTAAAGAGATTAATGATTATCCTGTAGTACTTTGAAAAGCATAGAACCTCAAGTAGAGAAGTAAAACAGTGAGAGTAGAGTGATGAATGGAGTAATAGGAGGACTGCGTGTTCGTCCATGGAGTTTTCACCTCTTCTTTGACTACTCTCCTTCAACCTCTCCCGTGCGTCGGAAACTATGTTGTTCTGCTTCTTTCAAAATCGACAGAAAAGAAAAGATAATCGTTATCTCCGGTCCTACTGGCGCCGGCAAATCCCGCCTCGCACTCGAGCTTGCTAAGCGTATTAATGGAGAAATTATCAGTGCTGATTCTGTTCAGGTTTTTTTTGTTTTTCTTTCTTTACTTTTTATGCCTTCTTCCTTTCTTGTGATTTTGTTCTTGCTCATATTTACTTACTTAATTCTAAATTTGTATTAATATATTGCTTTTGCCCAATTTTACTGTTTAATAGCTATTAGAGTATATAACGTATCTTGGGGTTTCAACCATCAGCTTAAGCTTTTGGTCGAGTTGTTTCCTTGACATGGTATTAGAGGCCAATGTGACAAGTGGTTACGGGTTCAAATCTCAATCACCCTTCATTTAAAGTGGAATATTTAGCACAAGGTATGAGTGAGGGTCTGTGTTGCATCCACCCTTCTAGCCTAAAGGGCTTTTGTGTGTGTGAGGGGGCGTGTTAGAATATATAACATATCTTGGGCCTCAACCATTAAGCTTTTGATTGATTTGGTTTCTTGACAATAGCCAATATTAATCATGTTTTTGAGGTCAAATACGCTGAACATTGTATGCTTATATGGAGACATGAAAGATACTAAATTAGACAAAAAGTGGTTTACAATTTTAACACAATTTATATTAAGTTGATAAGGAAGCAATAAATTCATTGTGTTATTTTATCTATTACAGAGGATTAAAAATGGTACTCCGTCATCTGTATGTTATATCCCAGGTTTCCTTCCAAAAGACTAGTCTAGTAGGTGAGGAATTCATTTGTTGTATAAATTCCTGATTGTTGCCGATACAACTGCTCATACTCTACAATGGCTTTAAATATGTCACATGCAACCTCATAAGGTCCAACCTCATCGTTAGTCACTATAGTTACTGGACACCTCTTCATGTTGGCTCTGATATCAATGTCATGCATCAAACAAGAGAGCTTATTCCAAAAGACTATTCTAGTAGATAAGAATATAAATCTATAAATCCCTCATTTGTTGTCCATACAATGAATATGGGATAAGTCTCATACCTTGCAATACTCTCAAATCCATCACACTCCATCATTTGTTCTGTTAACTTTATGCACAACTAACTAACATGAGTCTTGCTTTCATATTTTTTAGAGTAGACATTAAAATATTTGGATTGGTGGACACTTGTGTTTTATAAAACCTTTTGCACGCCTTTGTCTCATCAGAACTGAAATGTAGCTTACCATGTATTACAAGATTAAGGGAGTAGCATCCATTGGCTTAACTGATAATGTAATGCCCTGGATTTAATAGTTGAGCTGCGGAATTACTGCTGCACATTAATACTTTGTCACTTCTTTTTGCCTTCTAATCCTGAAGTTTATTGAACATCCTATAATTATGTTCTTTTTCTGTTGGGTACCAGCATGTTTTTTCTTTCTCTGTATGTGTATGCATGTGACGACTATGCCAATGACATACTATTCACTAATTGATGAGGCTTGAATTTTTTTTTGTTGGTATCATCAAGATTTTACGTTGCTGTTCTCTTTCTTGCACTATTCTTTACGTTTCCATCCTTGTGATACAGGTTTACCAAGGTCTTGATGTTGGCTCTGCCAAGCCTACACCCGCTGAGAGGAAGGTGCTGTTGTTAGTTCTATTCTAATTTGTTATGTCATCTATGTTACTATAAAAACTCATATGCGGCTTGCATACATGTCCAATTGTCACACTCGGTTAATGTATGGAAAAATTCCATAGTTTTTTCCAAAATATTCCAAAACATAAAGTTTGAGTAACATAGATGCCATTTTTTTGTTGTTTTCTAAACATACTTTAAATATTGACAACATAATTTTTCTTTCCTATGTCTAGTAAGTGTAGGTTAGTAGGAACTCTTAGACAAGTAGAAAGCAACTTTTCTGAAGTTCATTTGCTGTTTATTTTAACATTAATTTTACATTGTATATTTCAGGAGGTACCTCATCATTTGTTAGACATTTTGCACCCATCTGAAGGTAAGAATAGAATTAGTGAGCTCTAATTCTTATTGACTTACAAGTGCCTAAACTAAAGAAAAAATTGTGGTCGTTAGAAACCTGTTAGTCAAATGTAGTATCCAGTACTAAATAAAGACAATGGTAATGAGTTTTAGCCTGAAATTTCCAGAAAAGTCTCATGTGAATCCCATGGTAATGAACCACTATCTCCAATCATGAGCTATTCTACTTGTAGTTCTACTACGAAAGCGTAAATTTTATCAAGTACTAAATTGTTGTACTTCTACTAAGATTATTTTTTAAAAAAAATTGAATAAGAAACACTCAAAACACTACTTGTTTAAGATGTATAACAATGAGATGGAACTAATTCAAGGTGATGATCCAGCATATGGAAATGGTTGACTGCCCTCATTTTAAATGTGTTGTGTATCTTCATTTATGTTAATGTTTCTCATTTAAAAGCTTTGCACATCTTGTATTTATAGAATATTCTGTTGGTCAATTCTATGAGGATGCAAGACAAGCAACAAGAGATGTTCTTAACAAGGGTCGTGTTCCTATAGTTACAGGAGGAACTGGTTTGTATCTGCGGTGGTATGTCTCTATAACTGCTCTGTTTTATGTTTTTTCCTCAAATGGGTTCTAGTATGCATTAATTTTGATGCAATATAGAAAAGAGGTAGGGATTTGTATTATCCCATGACTCATATTTGCTATCTTGTTAGATATAATTCAATGATGAATGCTTATATGTATGTGGAACCTTGGATATAAATTAAAATTTTTTGCATTCCCTTGATATGTTTTAGTTGATGCGGCCTTTGCAAATTCCGTACATGATGTAATTACATCTTGTCTGGATGAAGGCATTGCCATTGTTTTTTTATTTGTGTGCATTTTGTTGCCTCTTCAACTGATCATATTGTGCTTTTATAAAAGTTTAGTTTTATATGTAGATGTTACAAGTTGTTTCCCTAATTCTAGGTTCATATATGGAAAGCCTGATGTTCCAAAAGCATCTCGTAATATTACTTCTCAAGTGTATGTTGAGCTTGAAAATCATCAATTAAACGAGGATTGGGATGCAGCTGTAAAGTTGGTGGTTGAAGCAGGAGTCCCAAATGCCCCATCTTTCCCAACAAATAATTGGTATCGCTTACGGCGTAGCCTTGAGATTGTTAAGGTTTATTTTTCTTAAATTATCATTTTCTTCTCTCTATTTTGACAATCATATAACCTAGCCATAAGGCCATACTCCCTTCATTTTCGTCTTACTTAAAATCTTGACGTCAATATTTGGTTACTTGCAAGTTGCAACAATTCTTGGTTCAACCTTCAAGTGATTCTTTATGTCAAATGCATATCCTTTTTCATGAGAATTAGTTTTTCCAAATCTTCCACTTTATTTTCTGCCTCTTCTATTGTTTCATGGTAAACAATTACCATGAGTTCGTCCTTCATCTCTTCATGGAGGTAGAATTGAAAATGCCCTGTGGCTACAATTGTGTCCCGAAATTTTCGTTTCATCTAGTTGTTCATCACAAAACTCGCAAATTTCTTTTCCCATTTTTCATAAATCTCCTTCGTAAAAGTTGGTTTGTATGAGTGTATGACCTTATTTTGGACAGCCCTTTTAAGCATCTCTAAGGGTGTAATTTCTCTCCCAAAACCCCCTAAATATACATCAACGTCAGTTATTTTCTGGACTAGCGCCATCTCCAACTGGTTTTTTGTCATCGGAATCGTACCACTCTGATATCGTGTTTGCTATAAGCCGGCCAATTGGACTAAAACAGTAAAATAGAAAATAAATTGATCAAATAGACAGAGAAATTATATTGTAAAATTTGATGATTAAGGAAAGATTACAACCTAAAAGCAAATAATAAAAGATAAAACAAGCTATTCTAGATGCTTGCAGTCTCCCCAAATGAGTATAAACTCACCCACCAGTTGTTCAACAATATTCATGTTTTATATGACCCCCAATACCCCCTATTTATAATAAATCTACCACTTAATACTAACTTATTTCACTAGTTACCACTAGCATATTTATTACCTAATTACCCCTTCTTAAAACAAGTATCCAAAATATTCGTACATAGCAGATGGTTTGCGTCATCAATTGTAGTTTTGACCACGATTTCTTCGGTGTTTGGTAGTTTCATAGATTTTATAGCCTTGCGATTTGAGAAAGTTCTATTCTTGAAACAAGTATCCAAAATATTCTTACAAAGCAGAGTTCTATGTCTTAGGAAAATGAATTGGTCCTCGAAAAAGGTTGTTAATTTCCTTGGGACAAGAACAATCTTTTCATTTATTCATTGATTTGTAATGTACGACTCATTAGTAATCACATTCTCACATGAATTATGTATGTTTTTTTTTACTTGGAAGTCAAGTGGATCTCCTCCATCAGCCTTCCAATTACCATATGATTCTTTCAAAGAGCAATTTGATTCGGCTGCAGCAAATGATTGTCACAATAAAGATGAAATTCAAGGGAGTCGATTGAAAGATTTGGATTATGACTTCGCTTGTTTTTTCCTTTCAAGCCCTCGACTGGATTTGTATAGGTCTATTGATTTTCGGTGTGAAGATATGTTGTTGGGTATGTTATTTGTTTCTTTTTACTTTTTGCATCTTCTTTAGAACCTAATAACTCGACCTTCGGCCAATAATTGACTAAACCCTAACCTGACTAGACAAAGAAGAGTAGACCAAAGCCCTTTCTATAATCTTTTGGGCTGTTTTATAGAACATTTACTTTCATACTGTTTTTATATTCCATTTGTAGCTCAAAGTGGGATGGGTCTAGGATTAGGAAGGAAAAGTTGTAGAAGTGATATTAAAATAGGCTATTCTAAACGTGTTGCCCATTTATTAAAGTTACTTGGAGTAGGGAACTCATCTCCTACACAAGTTGGTTCAAAATGTAGTATTTGACGTGGGTATGCAAGTCAAGGGAAGAGTCAAAATTACACTTATATTAAGAGTCAAATGTATGAAAAATTCTTAAGTTTTTTTAATCCAAAATGTAGTGCCAAATCTGCAAATGCTAAAGTGTCTTACCCACAAATTTCTTATAATCTCTATATCTGCATTCTTTTTTTTATATCATTTTTAAAAATGAATAAACTAGCTTTTAAATATGTATTATATATACATTTCAAAAAAAAAAAAAGTATTATATATAATATTTTAGTTTATACTGCACCTGCAGGCTGTGATGGGATTTTGTCTGAGGCCAAATGGCTTCTTGATATTGGTATTCCTCCCAATTCAAACTCTGCTACTCGGGCTATTGGTTATCGACAGGTGTGTTTTTGAATTAGCTCTATGTTTCGATATTTGTTTTTTTTTTTTTTGTTGTATTTAGGCATTACTAAAATATAAATAGTGAAAAAGTGTATAAATGAGACAGATTCACTACAAGAAAAACAATCACCACCATAAGATGATTATACATCTATTTTCTTCATGTGATTTTCTGAAAACATTTTAGCTTGCATCTTTCTATGTGGCTTGGTTTGTGCTATTAACTTCAAAAATTTAACATTATAATCACTCCTCAACAATAACAAATTTAGGCTTTAACTAATACAATTGCAATTGACTCATATATATTCCATCTATCTTTAACATTCCATTTAATTAGGCTCAAATAAAGCATTTCTTGACTTACAAATCAGCATCTCATGCTGCTATGTAGGTAATAACTGCCCATAAATATAGTAAAAAAAGGCCAAGTAATTCCACCATATTAAAAAGTATTGGATGAGTAATTGGTTTCAATTTTATATGTTTGCCTTCAAACCTTGTTTAGCTTTTCATTGTGTGCATATTTAGACTCATTCTATCAACTAATATTCAGGGTATGGAGTATTTATTGAAATGTAGAGAAGAAGGAGGTCAAAGCTCTGCAAGGGAATTCTTGTCTTTTCTATCTGAATTTCAAAAGGCATCCAGGTTCGTATAATACCCAAAGGTGGAAGAGTGCTATGTTCTATTTTCTTTTTTTTTTAAATTTTATTTTGATGTTTAAGTTACATCTACTTTGATCAGTGAGTTTCAAGGGGTGCGATAAGATTGCATTAAAATCAGAAACAATTAGTCGATTAGATTCAAATTACAAAAGTAAAATAATAGCAGACAAGGAAATTAAGAGTAGCTGGACTGCTGCAAAAATAACTTTCTGCCATGATAACTACCTAAAATGGATGCCAACCACATACAATGCTTCTGCAGGTGTTGAGGCTTCAAGTAAATAGCCTCTTATTATGAGTGCATTTCCAAACCGTAACTATAAGAGTTTTGTTGTTATCTTAGTGCAACATACAGTTGTCACAATTGAGGTATCGAACAATCTATAAAGCTTTTTGCTAAACAAATAGGTTCATTGAAGGCTATTATTGAGCTATGAGGACTATCACAAGATTGAGACAGAAATTGGTTTTTAAGTATTGCTCATTGTGAAGGAATGGGTTTCAGTGAGGATAGTTCATCGAGTGAGCAATTGGCACTCGGTGTTCATAAACAGGTACTCGGCATTTCGGGTACCCGAAAAATCGGGTACCTACTTTAACGGGTCGGGACACCGGTTACCCGGTTTTAATTGTATTGATTTTTCTTTAGAATTTTTGTGGCATAGTTTTAATATGATGGGCAACAACACAATAAGAACTTGCGGCATACTTTTCTAAATACAACCAAAATAAACATTTACATTAAACAAAGATAAACTTGAAAATTAAATGATAAGGAAGTATGAAATGCAGAGAGATCGAGGGAGTCACGGTGTAACTGTGTAAGGAGTGACTAAGACTATGTTAAAATTTCATTTTAAAATTTTATACTTATTAACTATTTGGTGCCCGCTATTCCTTACTAACAGGGCAAGAATCATTATTAATTTAGAAATATAATTATTCTTTAATATAACGGGTCGACGGGTACCCGACTTAATGTATTTTGTGGCCATGATAGGTAGGCAACACATGGATAAGCCCTGATTTGATCTCAAAAGTAGAACCCTTCCCTTGTGTAGGATATGTAATGCACAAAGGTTGATGTTCTATATTAGGGGCTTTCAACTCTCGCAATGATCTTTCTCTAGCCATTGATTCAGCAACTTCAAAAGGGAGTTCCTCAAAACACACAAATTTCTTTCCTTTAACTTATAAAGTGTCATATCTATTTTAAAATTGTACTACAAAATATCTTTGTTAGTAGCACGGGTATTTACCATAAACAAGGAATATCGTACAATCAAAAGATATACCAAAATCAAAATAGGGTGCGCCTAAACTTTCCCCAGCAACGGCGCCAAATTGGACAGAGGTATTTTTACAGTCGTTTATGCTGCCAAATTAATTTACAACTACTCCTAAATCTAATACAACTAAATAATATAATAATAAGCAGAGGTTTGATCCATAGGGAAAAATAGGACCTTCAAATGATTTAGGTGTATCCTTTTAGATATGAATACTAATATAGGGGGATTAACTATAAGTGATGAGGAAACTTGTTTAAATTGACAAAAATATGTGGTTGTTAACAAATAAAAGCAATTCTTAAATACTTGTTAGCATTTCAAGTTCACACATTAATTTTCAGTCTTCCCAAATCAACACAATCTATTAGTCTATTGAAAGGGAAAACATCCTTAAACTTGATTTATAAATGCGTAAATGAAAAGCATCAAATATACATCATAACAAGTCAATACACTTATGTAGTGTTTGCGAATCAAGTATTTCATTTCAAATTATGGATTTCAATAGTGAATACATAAATGAAGAATTTGAGAATGACAAGGTTTGGGTAGTTCTTTTCAAATTCTCAACTTTAACTACTTTAAAAATGGTGGTGAAATTTAATCCAAATTCAAATTTGAAAATTTTTGATTTGCCAAACAATAAATTAATGCCAACTTCAAATTTTCAAATGAAATCATCGATCCCAAACATGGCATTATGGAATTGTAAACTTAAGCAATATTGCAATTAACCAAAATGATAATCCTTCTTAAACAACTTATAAACTAAAACAAGTTTTATAAATTAGTCAAGTTGTTACCATACTCAAATTAGACAAAGCAATCCAATTCAATAGCATGTGAACAAGCAAGTAGAAAACTTATTTGCAAGCTAAGCATTCCAATTAAACCAATTCAAGTCATATTCAAGAGCAAAGAGATTGTCAAAGATGATTGTATTAATAATGGAAAAGACTTACAATTGATGGCAAAAGAGGATACTAACTTTCCTCAAAATGAGAACCTTAGCCAATGTCATGGAACGGCCCAAGCCCACAATCAAGTATACGTATGCTAGGAGGAAGAAGCATTGAAAACATAATTCTATACATTGCATTTAGCTTTTATACAAAAAGATTTTGTTTGTACACCTTTTAGAATCTTGTACTTCCTATATATTCTAGGGGATGGTTAGATTAGGAGTATGCTTGTAGTACCATTTGGTGTAGTACCTTGGGAGTTACTAAGCCACTCAAAGAGCTCAGGAGAGTACCTGCTCTCTAGTATCATAGTAATCTTTCCTTCTTTCTTCTTTATCTTTACTGCTTTCTTTCTTTCTAACATTCTGATTGCATATTCTGATTCTTGAGTACAACAATGATTCTCAAGTAAAACAGCCAATAATGGCCATCTGTATCAAAAGCATGAGGAAGAATAGGTGTAGAAACACTTAGAGATAATCGAATACAACAAGAGGGGGGCAAATTGTTGTTTTGTAAGTTTAAGTAATTTTAGCCCTGTTTTTGCAATAAGTGCGGAATTAAAAAATAACTTAAAATAAAAAAGACAAAAGGAGACAACGAATTTTACGTGGAAACCTTCTAGCCCTAAATAGAAGGAAATCCACGACCGCTCGGGATTTTAAAATTCTCTTACTATGTTTTAGGCAATTAGTTACAATTACACAAAACAATACACAACTAGGCCAACTTCTATTTCTTCTTCTTCTTCTCTTTCTCTTTCTCTTTCTCTTTCTCATGCTTCACTCGAAGCTTTCTCTTCTTTCCTAGACTTCCCTAAGTCAAGTTATAACAAATTCTCTCAAAAACCCATACAAAGGATAAATTCTCTAAAGATAAAAATTAAAGAGTAGCCGTAATTTTTTTCTTGTTTTGATCTCTTATGTATGGACACTCTTGGACACAATAAACTGTTTGGAAAAGTCACTCCTTTTATATAAGAGTAGCCGTAGCAATCAAGAATAAGTAACCTTCCACTACTACCTTATTACTAAAATTAAGGAGAGTGAGTTACATTACTTGGAATTTAATTAAGGAAGTCACTGTTAACATATAATTTGACTTTTTATTAATTAAAGCCAATATTAAAAACCCTATTTTTGTGGAGAGAAATAAGAAGACTTTTTCTCAACACATCGAATAGTAAACGGTTATTTCTGGTGATTATCAAATCATTTTCCAATTAACTTATTAAATAAATTAAGCAACTAATTAATTTTTAATCATTACATCAACTGAAAATAGAAAATAAATTCTACGTCATTTTCCAGTTGACTTCTTCTCCAGACTTGCGTCTTGGGAACAATGCACCGTCTACGTCAACAATTTTCGTCAGATTATCAAACTTTGGAACAGTAGATCTCCTGTTTACATTTGACATCCTAAGTGATCTTCTTTATCTAACTTCTTGCATATGTTTGACACGTATAACGTTCCTGGACCAAGTCATAGGCTATCAACGATCTTTAACAAAAACGGATATTGTCTTACACAATCTCTAAAACACATTTGTTTATATTAAGTAAAGTCATCATCAAAACCTAAGAGGGTCAACAATAAGTTTTCAGATTTTTCCCCATTTACAATCCTTAATTAATTTCAGCAAAAGTTTTTGATTCTAAAACTACTCTATGCCTAAAACTACTACGATACATTCCTTAAATACGAATTTACAAAAGTTTACTTAATTGAGAGGAGAAGAGAAGACATCATTCATCGGATTCGAGCCATCTTCTTCGTCTATTTTGCCGCCTTTTGCATTCAATCTTAATCAAAAGTAAAATGTGAAGGCGACAACTTTTAAAAAGCTGGAGCGCATTGGTCGTGGGCCATGACTTTACTCGCTAGCCGCGAGTTGGTTGCTGTAACTTTTTTGCTTCAATTTTTTCTTAGCGTTGTTTCTACTACTAATAATAACAATAAAGCTAATAATTACAACAATAATAATAATAATAATAATAATAATAATAATAATAATAATAATAATAATAATAATAATAATAATAATTAATTATACTAATAATAATACTAAGAATAATATTTACATATATAGCAATAGAAGTAGAAATTAGTAATATTTGACTAATAATAACTATAAAAAAGGAAATAAAGATAATAAAATAATATAAAAGTAAAGCTCTATCATGCAGATAGAAGCTCAAATTCAAATTGAAGAGTATGGTGTTGAAATAGTAATTTGTTAGAGAATCAGTAAAGAACCTTGGCTACCTTATAAAAGAGCACCTATGCAAACCAGTGACAATGAGGCTATGTGAAGGGTGGGGAGGCTATTCAGATCTCATGGTTTGTGTCTATCTCATTGGGTTTTAGGGGATTCTCTATATATAATTTGTGATAGGGAAAGAAGAGGTGGCTCTACGACTATTGAGAACACTTCTTTAGGATATTGACATCTCGTAGTTTGTATCTCTATGGGTTTTAGGGGCTTCAATATATGTATTTGTGGTAGGGAGAGAAAAGGTGGTTTTTACGACTGTTAGAACTCTTTAGGATATTGAAATATCGTGGTTTGTGTTTATGTCAATGTGTTTTAGGGGTTCTCTATATGTCATTAGGTGTGGTAGGGAGAGAAAGAGGTGCTTCCATGACTAGATGCTTATCTTAAGTAGTAAAAAAGCTGGTATTGCCCTAGTTAGATGACCAGTATATGTTGTTTGTTTTGGAAACCATTATGTGACCTCTAAGCTGGATAGAACTATGCTTGTGAATAATTGGTTTTTGTCATATAAGCTATGCGAGAGACCCAGACACAACTCAATGATGCAGTGGACCCAACTCAATACTCACAAGAAGAGAAATAAGAATAAAGAAACATAAGGACAATTGTCTGTTTTGAATAGTTAGTTTTATGTTTTGTTTGAGTAGTTATGTTTGTATGCCAGCTGTCTTGTAATTAGGAGAGCAAGTAAAAGGCTATATATAGGCCTGCTTGTATTCTTTGTAAGGCATCTAATCATTGAATAAGAAGGAATAACAAAGGGAGTTAAGAGCAGACTTGAATTGCTCAAATCTGACAGTAGCATCCTGATCTTCTCTAACATCTTGATCTGTCTATTGGCATTCTGATCTTAGTGGGAATCTTGGTCTAAATTTTCAGTCTATAAAAGTTTTATTACATCCCGAAGTTGGTATTACATTATGACATTAACCCAATGCGATTAAGTGGATCACACCTAGGGTCGGGTTTGGGAGGGTCGGATGCACGTTACCTTACTCTTGTTGGTAATAAAATTACATTACATCCCGAAGTCGATAAATGAGTGTTTTTAAAATGTATGTGGGTCTTAAACCATAACGTAAAGATTCAAATCATAGAACTAAAATGAATGCTGAGCTGCAATTAGCATAACTTCTATGAGAGAGATATACTAGTTACGATGATGTTGATGATGACAAATGTTGAGTTGCTGTTGAAGTTTGTTACCAAATGGTGAGAATAGAGTGGAGAAGGGAAAGATGGGACCTGAGTTGCGCTGGGGTGGAGTGTTATATTGATGATATATTAAACTATTGTGAAAGGCATTTAAGTTAAAAGTTGGTTAAAAAGTTGGCACATAATTAGGTGTAGTTAAAGAATATGTTGAAAGATTACAGGATAATTCTGAAAATGAGTCTAAACTGGCTAAAAGTGCAACATTTAAAGAGTTTGTTCAAAAGTTTGTCAGTTGTCAAGGGTAGAAGTTTCATTAATTAGTAAGTAAAGAAGTGAAGGGATTTTACTAGTGAACATAATAATACTCTAGATATTTATTCGGTGTGTGAGTTCCCGTCCAAGGATGAGTGGGTTTGCTTGAGTGATTTTTAGATGTTGATGAGCGTCATATTTTCAGTGTGAAGGCTGCTCATAAACGTGCTTGCAGGTCTTTAGAGATTTCTCCAAATATAAATGGAATTTAAAACTTGTTCTGAGGTGTGTCCTTTCTGGTGACTGGATGTGTTGGAACTTTACCTTATTTGCTTAGGAGTAAACATTGGTAAAGATTCAAACACATTACTCCACTTATAAGTATTTCTTATATTTTGATTGTGGCATTACCAAGTATGACTTCAAATATTAAGGGGGGAAGGAGCGGAAGAGACACATTTTGTTGCTCTTTGCGTTTATGCAGTTTAATGAGGTGATAAATGATTTTTATTGAGGTTGTATGTCATGTACTGGTATAAACTTTGATAAGGTGATGAAGAATTAAGGATTTGGTTAAGTTCATCATGTGATTACTGGTGGCATAGAAGTTGGTTTGGAAATGGAGGATCGAACCCGTGTAATCTGCGTTCTCTCATTCTTTTCATTTCTGATGTTTGAGCCAGATATCTTCTACGTTAAAATAATGTGTTTTTTAGATGCTTTCCAAGATCATGCATTCAAAACCACTTCACGAAAAGGAAGAATGACAATAGGTAGCCAGCAATAGTCACCAGAAATATTATTGCTTTGATGCCAGGGAAATTGTATTAGCTTAATTTCAGGAGAAGTGTACGAAATATATTCTAATAACCTAGTTCACTTCCACTCTGTAGTTTCATGTACTTCAACTTTTAACATGACAGTACCACTGACATTTTCAGAAATTTTGCAAAGAGGCAACTGACGTGGTTCCGTAATGAGCCTATTTATCATTGGCTCAATGCTTCTAGACCCATGGTATGCGTTCCTTCTCGTGCACCTTTAGTTTGATTGTGTTGGTGGTTGAGATCCATTAAGCTTCTAACTCGATATTCATCTGCATGATCTTTGCAGGAGCAGGTCCTGAATTTCATTCACGACGCATACCTTGACCAAAATACAACTTTGACAGTACCAGAATCCCTGAGAATGAAGAATGATATTTCTAATCATCGAGAAATGGCTGAACTAAAGGCATACAGGACAAGAAATAGGTACAATAGTTAACACGTTATCTTTGAGATTAAAATTGGGACTATTTCTGAAATCAATTGTTTTGTCCACATTTGAAGGCATTTTGCTTCACACGAAGATTGTGCTGATATTCTGACATGGATACGAACTGAAGGATAATTTTAGAGGAAATATATTTACGGCTTTACGCTGTACAAGAATCAGCAATCAGGAAGAATCATAATGACTTTCAAGAACCAGGATGTCTTATGTACTTGTGCCTCTTGATTGATCTCCCAAAACATATTGCTACATTTGTTACCGCTACAAAAGCTATGGGAAAGTAAGGTATGAGAACATTGACGAGATGTTGACGAGTGACTCCCCCTCGAACTTACTCGTGAACTTCAGTGATACCAACAATTGAATGTTGTCATCTGCCATGAAGAGTGGAAGACGTTGCAGAATGTGTATAGTTGGATAGAAAATTCAATCAATATGGAACAGTTTTTTCCAATTGGACACTTGCCTGCTATATTATTTATGCATTGTAGCTTAATAGAAATATGTTGGGTTAGGTTCTAGCAAACTCATGGGGATGGATGGATCATGTTCTTCAAAAAATGAACCGGTGCAAGCCTGCAAGGGATGCACCAATATGTATTTTGCTGTCTCCCCCACATTCTACATTTTAATAATTTCACTCTAATTATTGTCATACTTCGTTACCTTTTTTTATAAACATATATATTAATTTTGTTTGATGAGTTATACGGAAAGTTGTTTGGTACTTCTCTAGGTGTGTTACCAACTTACCATGCATCATGGTCCAACATATTGATAGAGTCCTTATTTTTGCACTTGTTGAAAGGTGGTTAGTGGTAACTTAATACAACACTTTTAACATGTCATGGGGAGAAGACAATAATGTTGCAAGAGGTGCAATGAATACTACGACTGACCATTAGTGGTTCTTTTCCCACCTGAGTCGACCGACAAGGCATGGGCACATTCGGAACATGTGCAACAAATCACAATCCAAAGCTAACTTAACTTTAGCGGGGTCAACACTGTTGGTCAACAAGACACATTAATATGAAGCCTCTCTATTTTGGCTATCAAGGAGGACGAGGGTGAGATTTCTTGGGGGCAGTTACTCTGGCATACTAATATTGCAAACTAGGTACTGCTAACAGATTTAGATGCAAGACTATTGTAGGATTTTTGACACTACAAAATTGTATTTGTAGTACTTCTCGGCCTTTTGTCTACATCCTTAGGAATCCTTAGATGTTGTCAATTTCACTGTATTTATGCAGTACTATATGGTATTTGTACTTGTATTGTACATCTTACTATACAATAAAAAGAAAAAAATATTATATTACTTACTATGCCTTAAGGCTCTTTTTATCTTTCGCTCTAAAGCCAACAGTGAAAATTATTGGGATCTTCAAAGATTTTCAGAAGATTGCTACAATCACTACAACCATGAAAATCATTCAGAAACCTTAGTACTTTTCCTTATTGTAGTGAGTTTTTTGGTTTCATGTTATTTTCTGATTTCATCTTATGTTACAAAATCACAAGGAATATCCTTCACCAAAGAATTTCGTAACAAAAATTTAAAACCATTCAACCAGTGTAGAAGTAAACCAAATTAAACGCCTTTTTTTCAAATTAGTTTAATTTTGATCGACAATCAACAACGCTTAGATACAACGACGATAGGATTATAACTTGTAGATGTTAAGTGTCAGCCGAATCTACTCAAGTTTAATCATTCTTTCGGCTGTCCAACTCAACTGGTTTTGTGTTCGCATCTTTCTTTGACGATTCAGCCTCTAAATGCTCCTGTAAAGTTCAAAGAATGAATTCAAATTTTTGGACAATCAAACAAATAGCTTAATAAAGCGCAGTTACGAGAAATTGCATACAAATACATAACAATCAGATAATCAATCATGTGCAGATTTTACACAATTGTGAATTGGGCTGCAAACCATCCAACATGACTGTGATGGTCACAACCACCAAGTTTCCTTTCTTTGTTTCTTCGTATTATGAATAACAACAAGTGAAACAAGCAAACAAACAATGGGAAAACATTAATCCCAACATATGGAGTGTTATATGAACAAAAACAATCCAACATGAGAGAATGTCGTTAACAAATATTATTATATATCAACCATTCTATTACAATTTTAAAACTAATAAAATAATTCTTAGTGATAATCCAAATTTATTTCCTCATCCTTTCATTTTTAGCTATTATCATATGCTATTAATCTCAATTTTTCATTTGGTTTTTCACATTTGTCATCCATGTCATTTCATCCTATCCTTTATTTTCTTCAATGTAGCTTAAAGTTCCAACATTCCACTCCACTAACTAGATCTTTGCACATAACCAAACCAACGTGAACAAATCTCACTCAATTTTATATTCAATATTTGCGACTAGGACTATCTTTCATTGTCTTCATTTTGATTTTATTCATTAAGAGCATATCCGCTAATCCATCTTTTGATACCTATTTCAACTAACCTCATTTTTCTACAGTTATCTCCAAGAAAACTCCCGATTCTGACCTACAGTAGTGCTAGTCCAGCGACGAAGAAATATTCCTTTAATCATAACGGCACACATTAATCACATAACATTCTAGTTTCAACTCTTCATTTCAGCCACCAGCATTGAATCATATACTTAATATTTTGACAAATCTCTATTCTTGTGAAATTTTAGGCTAATGTACTAGAAGCACGCAGGAGTTTCCTCATAACTAAATTTACAACACTTCAAGCATGATCTTGTGTTCCAAAACAATATTCCATTTACTCCATACTTCCACACTTTTCAAACTTTTTTATTCTAATGCCTATCTACACATCTCTACCTAGCAATGACCCAAATCAAAATGCTCCTTAGAATATAAAGGTTCACCTTGAATAGGTCTTGTTATCTCATCTAGATAAACAGGCTAAAAGAAAAGGCTTGATGTAGACTATCATGATTTAAAACATTAGTAGCTCTTCCCATATTCTTATATTGGTTTGTACTTGCTCAAACATATCTTATGGACAAGCAAACAGACTTAGTGGACCATCTGCATTGCTTTTTGGAAAGCCGTTACGGTGTTACATGTTACAAAAAAAACTTTGTCCACAAAAACATTATATATATATATATATATATATATATATATATATATATATATATATATATATATGAAAATTTCCAAGCTTCATATAACAAGGTGTAATTGTGAGAAGGAAGCAAATTAACAGAACATAAGGACAAACTATAGACTACACCTGAACAATTTCTCATCTATGGTGTGTTTGGAAAGCCACTACCAATTTTAGAAGATATTTAATCCACTAAAAATATAATGTGCATAGGATGTTTAATTAGCTTTCATAAATAGCAGCATTACAACAGAGAACAAGAGATCAGCCCAGCAAAGGAAAGGAGCAATGCCAAAGAATAACTATGGAAGAACTTCCATTTGGCATCGACTTGGATGTTTGTCCAAGCTTATTTAAGAATTTCACTTCTGCATAAATCTTTCCATGTCTACGGTTAACTGAGAGTTTATCATGCTTCAGAGTTATATGAGAAACAGCACACTATATTGCACAAGCAAAATGTAACCTTTTCAAACACATATCATGAACATCATTCTGTCGCACAGATAATGTACTCTAGGCAGAAATCTTGACATCACAAAGCCGTCCAAGCAACAGAAAAAGTTTTCAGTTAATAGGATAATAATTACTAATGTCCTTACTCCTTTAAAATCTCACCATCTTCACCAAAGCAAATCAGAATAAATCTTAACTATTGAGTGGCTTTAAGCTTTAATATCTGTATGTAATTACCACTGTAAACATAATGATATTTGGACAATATGGCAGAAGATCAAAAGTACTGATTTTCCATACTTCTTTAATCCAATAAGATGGTAAAGTATGCATAACACATGAACAAACACAGAAACTTCAGGGTCACCAACAGGCTACTCATGGCTCACAACCTCAACTAGCATATAACCGAAGTACCATTTAAGCATCAGTCAATCTTAAATGATTTTGTATACCCACAAATTACTATGTGATGATCCCAAATTGAGATAAAAGTAATGGTTTTCTATGGAGACCATTAATGGTTGTTGTGGTATATCTTATCAATAATCAAATATGGCTAAGCCTAGTTGAAACACGTTTCATGCTTGGATTCTTCATATCTTAAATATTATAGTCTTTTATCCTATCATCTTCGTCAATCCATTTGTTTCTAATTGTGGTGAAATTCTTATCAATCAGGTACATCTACATTGATACACCCATATACATTTCTTTTCTAATCCACACTAATGTACATCTACATTGTTTATTGGCGATGTAAGAGATTACTTATTGGTTCAAGCAGGTGACCCCAATATTTTGGGATTAACGTTTTCGTATTGTTGCTGTTTAAGATGCAAAAAGAAAAAACATAACTTCCAAACTTCTCAGAGGCTCAGACCAAATTTCCAAACTAAAACACATGAGCATCATTCAATATCACAACGAAAAAATATTGATTAAAAGATTACAATGATCATTGGTTTCAAAAAGATCACTGTTACTTTCAAACTTCAGCTATAGTCTATGATCAATCATCAAACAAATGAAGAATTTATGTCCCAAGACATAGGCTATAATCAGGATATATTTGATTAAAATTTATTTGCTAGAGAATATAAATAGTATGGTTGGACCAAATACTTGGACAATTACTAAAATACCTACAAGGGTTTCCTTATCAATATTAACCTCATTCCTTATTTACAAAGAGGGTTAAGGGTTGATTATACAGTATAAAAAAAAAAAGAGAAAACACATCTACCCAATCAAGCAAAGGAAATCGTTCATTTTTTGGTACAAGCATATGTTAGATTATCTGCAGACTGATTAAAGATGCTAAAATCGAAGCACTAAATCCTATAATAGCACTAGTGCCTAGTGGTAAACAAGGATACCCTTTAGAATGTTTAATCTCATCTACCCAATCAAGCATCAAAGATTGTAAATTCTAAACATCCTCTATAAAATTCATATATTATTATACATGAGACATGAAGCATATCATGTTAAACAAATTGTTACAAATTCTGCTACTGGCACCTATATCTATAAACATAAAAAAACACTTCATACTAAACCAAAAAGATTAAACTTACCCCCGAATCATTACTTTTGCTGGACGCTCCTGGTTTGTAGGGACAAGCTGGAGGAACCCTTTCAGGTTTAACGTACTCCCACCCAAACAATCGATACACTCTTGCCTAAAAAAAACCCCAATTTTGACCCATCAAAATTATGAAAATTGCATCGAAATTGACAAGCCACAGATAATAAAAAATGGAAATTAGTAGATAAACTTACCATGATGATATGAAACAAGAGTGGAAGAGCGTTAACAACTGGGATCAAGAAAAGCGGTAACAGACATGCCAAACAGACCTATTGATTATGATTCAGAAAATGAATAAATTAAAAATCAGCTATCATTAGATGAATATATATATATATCAATCAAATGGAAAAAATTGTAAGAATTTTGCGATTGAAACAAATCTAATCAGAAATGGAAGGAAGAGTAGAAATAAAATTACCATCTCTGCAAATTGTAAAGCCAAAATTAACGAAATCGAATCACCGATGAGTGATATTGGTTGTTTAGGTTTAGGGAGAAGATGGTTTAGACGAAGAACTTCAAATAGAAGGAGTATAATTCTACTTGTATTTCTGTAGTCAGCCGCTCCAACTTTCACGAAATTTCCTTTCGCGTATTCGGGAAATTATCCAAATTTTTTAGGAAAATAAATTAAAGCAAAAATTATAAGAAACTATATAATTTATTGGTTTATATGCCAAAAATTGTTTTATGTAATTTTTTTTGAAAAAAGCTACAAATGACTATCACTTAACGGAAAACGTTAGTTGACCGTTAAGTTTGAGGCTTTTTAGAGATTAAGTTGTCTATATGGCAGTATCTCATTAGTCCTCGTATTTTTAAATAATTTAAAATTAAAACACATAAATTAACAAAATAAAACTCAAATATATTTGACATTATTTTTACCTATTATAATGATTTTTTTTCAAAAAAGGACATCGCAATTATCCTATGGGGTAACTCTTTCGAAAATTCGGTCGAAACAAGTACATATTCGCCTATTTTCTGATATGTAAACCGAAGAAATATTTGATGTCATTTTTACCCGACATAACGATTTTTATTAAAAAAAAATAGACACCGCGACATGGGTGCAATGATGTTAAATATCTTTTTCGGCTTACGTATCAAAAAATAAACAAAACAATACTTGTTTCGACTGGATTTTCAAAATAGTTTTCCGATAATAAGGATAATCACGATGTCCTTTTTTGAAAAAAATCGTTATGATGGGTAAAAATGACGTTCAATATATTTTATTTTTATATTTGTTAATTTATGTGTTTTAATTATAAATTATTTGAAAATACGAGGACTAATGATATACTGCCACATAGACAACTTAAACTCTTAAATTGGTCAAACCCTCAAACTTAACGGTCAACTAACGTTTTCCGTTAAGTAGTAGTCATTTGCAGAGAAATATGTTAGATTAGGTAGTTTTTTGCTAAAAAATTTACATAAGATAATTTTTTGCAAATGGACCTATAGATTAGGTAGTTTCTTATAATTTTTCCTAAATTAAATATCATATTTTGTTAGGAAATAGGATTGTTAAACTGATAACACAAGCAAGCATGTATACCTGTGTCATGCACGAAAATCGAAAAAAGTATTTGAATTAATTTTATACTTGTATAAAATTTTTGTATAATATTCTAAATATATGTTTCAATAGACAATGTTACAAAAAGCTTATATTATATACTTTCCCACAAAGATGATTGTTATTGTAGTTATTTTATAGCTGGTAAATAAATTCAAAAAATTACACTTGTTTATAAATTTAGGAACAATATTATTCTAGAGCTGTTAAATAAAGTTAAAAAATTATTTTGCTATATCAAAATAATATTTTCTTTTATTTTGGAAATCATATTGAAAAATGATAATGATATACGTTTTAGTCACATTTCAGTTTGGAAATAATATAGGAATCATATTAGAAAATAATAAAGCAAACCAAATCTTATTTTGCACCTTAATTAAATTCTAGTATTTTAGGAAATAATTTTCAATAAATAATTAACTACGACATCATAAATGAGCAGGATATTACTGAATGAGAGTTTGATATGTGTCAGTCTCGTTTTTTCATTAGTAGTCTTTATATATGTAAATTATTTATATACTACTAGGATAGAAACCCGTGCAATGCACAAATTTTTAAATACGTTTATACTTTATATCTTAATGAAATTTTAGACGAACGAACATCTTCGATTGTTGATGTTTTACAGAAGAACGTCTTCCATTCATGTTTGGTTGATCTATACTCACCCTGCAAGGTTTACTCTAAATTTTGCAAAAAAAAAAATATATATGATTTTCCTAACACACAGGATTTAGAATGAGTTAACATTGTATATTTTCCCATTGAAGCCATATAGATGTTCCCTTTTCCTCCACCAAGATTAAGTGAATAAATGTGGTCACATCTCTCTCTTTATACTCCCACATATGATATGTATGACCTTTGCATTAATTTTCCATGTCCCCCTATCACTCTGTATTTCTTGAATCTAATTTAAACTCATGGTTATAATTAAAAATATTATTCACCAAAACTGAAGCTTGACAAAAAAAAGAAATAATATTAGCAAATAATTAAATTAGTCAAATGGCGTATCTATATTGTAGTTCATGCCATTGTATTGAAAGACAATTTCTATTTTTATCAACTTATAAAATTGACTGAATTGAAATTCCTTCAATTAATATTCCTGCCATTAATATAAATCATAATTTTTTATTTTCGTAATAGAATAATATTTTCTGAATTGAAATTCCTGCAATTATTACTCATGCCATTATTATGAATCCAACATTTTATTTTTGTAAGAGAATAAAATTGACTGAATTGAAAATCCTACAATTAATATTCATGTCATTAATATTTATGCGGATTATGCCATTAATATAAATCCAAATTTTTATATTTGTAAAGAATAAACTTGACTGAATTGAAATTCCTGCAATTATTCCTGCCATTAATATGAATGCAATATTTTATTTTCGTAAATGATTAAATTCACTGAATTGTGAATCATTTAATTAATACTCCTGCCATATAAACTCTTATATGTTGGCCAATAAAATAATTACAAATGACACTCTCATATTCACTCTAATTTTCTAGACTATACATCAACATTAATATAGTGTATGATTCCATCATTATATACAACTACTCCCGGAGATAATGTTTGCTCTAATCAATGCATTCATACGTTGAACGACCTACTATGGATCAGGTTGCGATTTCAATTTCTGACTCATTTAATTAAACAGGTTAGGTTCAAGTTAAGGGTCAATTGACCCATTTATATATGATCCGAACCTAAAAATGACCCAACCTGATATATTTGATACCTCTACCTTGAATGCATTACATAGATATGAAAATTTTATTATAACATTTATAGTCCTAATTTCCTCATTAAAAATCATTATCAAGAATAACCTAGGGTAATAAAAAGGATACAGTGGGCATATTTCTGCCCTTAAAGCTAACATATGCTTTCCTCATGAAGCTAACATATGTCTCAAACAACACATTTAATTTTGCGCACCAATTGTTCGAATCTCCTCGACGGGAGTGACTTTGTGAATAAGTCAACGTCATTTATTTTCACATGATTGAATTCCTTGGACTCTTATCTTTTTATCCTTCTGCAGATCAGGTGTGAAGAATAATTTTAGTGCCAAGTGATTTGTTTTGTCTGCCTTAATGTATCCTTCAATAACTTGTTTGATGCAGGCGGCATCATCTTCATAAATCGTAGTTGATTCCCTAGTTGTAACATTTAACCCACAGTCTTATTTGAGTTGGTCGATCATGGATCTTAGCATTCACACTCTTGACTAGCTTCATATAAAGCTATAAGTTTGCATGATTTGAGGATGTAGTTGTTAGAGTTTGTTTTGTTGATTCCAAGATATTGTGGTTCTTGCATATGTAAATACACATCCAGTTTGTGACTTGGGCTTATGTGGCTTAGATAGGTATCCTGCATCAGTACATCCAATAAGTATGACAACATTCCTTGACTGGTAGAATAACCTAAGATCCGTGATTCCCCTTAGGTATCGATATAGATGTTTTATTCATATCTAATGCCTTTTCGTCAGTGCATTACTATACCTAGCTAACAAGGTTACTAAAAATGCTATATTAGGTCTTATATTCTTCACCAAGTACATTAAAGTACCAATGGCACTCATATATGGCACTTTAGGGCCTAGAATTTCTTTATTTTGTTTTTTGACGGAATGGGTCATCTTTTATGTTTAGTGATCAGGCCACCTATGGGGAATTTAGTGGATGAGCCTTGTTCATGTAAATACGTTTAAAACTATCTCTGTATAAATGCTTTGATGGACAAATATTGTAATGGCCCGGCTTATGTGACCTAGATAATCATATGAAAATATGACTCCGGTTCACGCATTGGACACTAGAGAAACATCTTCTCTAGGATCGTCAACGTTCCATCGATAAAGGAATATAAATAAGCGGAAGTAAAACATAAGATGGTAGCGAATCTACGATTGTTCCAACATACAACATGACCTCTAAGACAAGTTAAGCAAATTAAAGAAACGACAAACGAAACCGAACTAAAGTTCTGTTACAAAGTTGTAAATTATTTCTGCTCATAGTTTTATTACATAAGAGACGCACTCTTGGTGATAACGGTACTAGATTGAATCCTCACTCCAGTCCCCACCTGCAAGCAACCTGGTAGTCGTCGAATGACAACAAATAGCAAGTTCCAAAGAACAAATCCAACACACATCAGAGAATGCATACAATCAACTAACAAGTGGAATACAAGTAATGTGTTCATCCTAGCATGCATAGGCTCTAATACGTTCATTACTAGATAATCTCAACTTGTAACGTTGCCCATCCTGTTCGGGTCGTCCAAGTAAAAATCCAATCCTTTTTGAAATCCAATCCTTTTTGGAGGAATACACTTTGCAGAATTAATTCCAAGGCAACCAACGACCTAAGACGTTGTCCATCTTGTGCAGGTCGTCAAAGGTTAAAGTATGCATACCACCATGGTAACCGTAATGATTCAAAACTGCCATGGGAACAATATTTATATAATCCAATCAAAAAATCTTAACCCCTTTGGGTAACCAACACATAAATCCTCAATTTTGAAAAATTGAAAAGGATGAGCAAAAAAATAAAAAAAAAATCATTAATTAGAAACTTTTTGAAACTTATTCCCAAGATAAGCACTTTTTATCCTGAGCTGAGGTTTGGACCTGTTCGCTGTTACTAACAACGAACAAAAGGGCGTTTTTTAAAAAACAAAGCAATCAGTGTGTTCGCTGTTATTAACAGCGAACAGGTGCGTGGTTAAATTAGACACTGCTCTTTTCTTCCTCATTTCCCCCTTTTCAGTGAAACCCTAAAAAAAACAACACTCTTCTTTTAATTTCCGCCATTGTTACTCCTTCAAACCTTCAATTTAGCCTCTCATCTTCCAATCAAACACTAGTTAAGTGGTCTTGCACTTAGTTTGACTTGTCTAAGGTACAAATTTCTTCGTTTTTTTTGTTATTTATACGAAATTTAGGGTTTTATGTAATATTATGTGTTTTTTTCAAATGTAGGCATTTGTTGTGCAATCAATACTTTTTTATATTAATTTTAGCTGGTTAAGGTAAGTTCTTAGTTAGTTTTGTGCTTTTTTGTTCATTGTTTTGATTATGGTTCATTGTCTTTAACTTTGGTTATGGTGATTGTATTGATTTTGGATATGATGATGTATGTAGTTAATTGTGTATACTGATTTTGATTAGTTAATTGATTATATTAGTGTATGTATTAAATTGAATTATTCAATTACATAAATGTAGTTCATTATGTACGTATATCATGAATGTACTTGGTGATGATGTTGATTTGTATGTATTTATGTAGAAATGGCTTCGTTTTGTGTGAGTATTGCATGTTTTTGGAATGGTTCCATTCGTACAAGTGGTAGCATGGTTACATATTTTGGGGGTAAAACTAAATTGTTTGCGTGCAACTCAAACATGGCTTTCAATGACTTTCATCGTCTTGTATGTTCTAAGATTGGAATTGACCCCACACGAAATATTGTAAAGTTGTCTTTTAAATACCGCATGAGTGATGAATGGGTAGTTTTTCCTGTTGAGGACGATGATTCTATAGATGTTATGTGGGAGCAATCAAAGGCTAACTCTACTCTCTCTGTGGAGATATACGTAGAACTGCTACGTCGAGGCAAACAAGCTTTGAATGTTACTTCTAATCCTTCTCCTACGCCTATGCCCATTGTAACCCAAGAAACTACAAATCCCTCTGTTCCCTCCCCTTCTTCTACTCCTTCTGATGATCCCACTGTTAATTTAGGAGAAAGTAGTCAACTTATAATACCTTGGGATGATGGTAATGAGAGTTATGAGCTTGTTGATTCCCCTTCTGAGGATGATGTGGATGTGGATGAGAAAGCCATAGCTAATCAAATCATCGTTCCTCCCATATCTTATGCCCAATGTCCACCTTTGGATGAATATGAAGAGGAAAACTCTTGGAGGATTTTGGTTTTTGATACCATCTACAACGAAGATGGGGAGCTTGAAAAGGGTATGACATTTGATAGTAAGGAAGCTTTTTTGGAAGCTGTTAGAGTCTATCATATTCGTAGGAATGTAGAGTATAGAACAGAGACCTCTAACCAACTTCTAACCAAACTTCTTTATCATTGAAGTGTAAGAGAGGATGTTCTTAGAAACTAAGGGCTAGGGTAAATCCCTAATCTACTTCATGGTTTATTTCAAAATACAATGGGAAGCATGGGAATTGTGTGTTGTGTAGTGACACCGCGACAACTGGACATATTCATTTGACGTCCTCTGTGATTAATAATGTGATTAGGAATTATGTTTCCAAAGACCCTTCAATCAAGGTGTCTGTTGTGCGATAGATGGTGAAAGATCGATTTGGTATAGAGGTGACTTACAAGCTTGCATGGTGTGCTAAGCAACAAGCACTTTTGTCCATTTATGGTACTTGGGAGGAAACCTATTCCCACTTGCATTTGCCTTGGTTGAGAAAGAATGTGTGTCTGCGTGGTCTTGGTTTATGGCATGTATTCGTAAGCATGTAACATAGAAGATGAGATTGTGTATTATCTCTGATAGACATGCAGGTATTTTAGCAACGATGGAGGAGATGGAATGGCAACCAGCAAACGCTTATCATAGGTTATGTTTATGTCATTTGCTGTAACACCCCGTAATTTTTATAGAATATTCAATTTTAAAATAGATCAATAATAGTCAATCTTTATTAAAATAAATTAAAATAAATTAATAATTTTTATCATCATTTAGTAGTTAATCTTTAATCATAATTATACATGTGTGATAAAAGTAGATCATGGTATTAAATCACATAATTAGTTGATTGATAAAAAAAAAATAATAAAAAAATAATAATAATAAATCACATAATTTTTATCATCATTTTAGGAGGAATTTGAAGGGGTTTGTAACTCCCTCTTAAGTGTGTATTATGACACTTTTAAGAGGGGAGTTAGGGAAGCTTAAAGGGTGTGGTTTTTCTATAAAAACCACTCTTATGCAAGAATGTTCCACTTTTTGTCATTTGCTTTTACCTCAAAGAGTTTCTTTCTTTTTCTTTTCCCTCTTCTTAATTTCGGTTCTCACAAATTAAAAAAAAAAAAACTTTGTGTTCATCCAAATTCCAAATCAAGGGTAAGTGAAATCTAAGAGTTCATATTAGATTTTTACTTTTAAAGTAAATTATATTTTATATTTTATATATGATGATGTCCTATGACTTCTAGGAGGATCGAATAATTTTTTTATGTCTTATTCATATAATCCTTTAACAAAATTGATTTGTTAAAAGGGTTAAGTCAAAATTTTATAAAATCCTTCATTGATTTATATTCTTTAACAAAATTCAAATTTGATATAAGAATAAAACCTATTTTTAATATTTAAATAAATTTGTTTCATTATCAAAATTTCCCTAGCAAAATTTCAATTTGCTAGAAGAAATTTAAAGGTGTGGATTAAGTGAAATAAGTATGTATGATTTCATAAGTTCCTTATCAAAATTTGATTTGTTTAAGGGATTGAATTTATTTATATGTGTGATTAGAATCATATGGGCGTTTGGCTTATGATTTCTACAAAAAAAAAAATATAATAGTTCGATTTGTGCAATGATCAAGTATTAAATTCTATTATTTGAATTTATTATTTTTAGTATGTGTTTGAATGGTTTCGTGTTCGATGGTGGATGAATTTACGTGTGAAATAGTAATTATTTGTGGTTGAAATTGTTAAGAGATTGTGTATTAAGAATTTGAATTTATGTTGTTTTACGATTCGGTTTTTGTTATTTTTTTAGTTATGAATTATTAGGTGGATCTTTCTTTTCATATGAAAGAAATAATTGAAATCCGATGTTATGTTACATGGCACGAATTCCCGGACAGCCATAGCTGTCCCGGAAGTGACGCCTCACATTCCTTTAAGTAGGATATGTTTTTCATGTTGTTTTGATTAATCGGTATATTAATAAGTTGTTTAAACGCTTAAAATAATTAAAAATAGTAAACGAATTTAAGAAATTTTGAAAATTGGTGTCCAAGGTAATTGATGCGTTCCGGACGCAATGGTGAGGTCGGATTTTTTATTTGGATTTTCTAAACTGTCCGAATTGACGGTTTAAGTTTCTGGTTTAAAATGGAATTTTGAGTTATTTGGAATTTGATGAAATCAATTAAAATTATTAAGTCTTATTGATATATTAGTGGTATAGAATGAGTTAGAGGTGAAAACACGTTCTAATACGTGTTCGTTTTGTGTGTATGTTTGTTTAGGACCTCGATTCATAAGAGGGTGAAATTCCTGTAGCATTTGAGTTATCTCTGTTTGCTGTTGCTTAAAGGTACACGCTTAGACCATACATTATATGTGGTTATGCAAGTAGTGTTGTTTCATTCTTGAATATTGCATTGTGACTCACATAAGGATTAGACACCTCAAATAATTTGAAAGAAGTTTAACTTGGAAATTGAGGATGAATGTTTTGGGTTATCCCAATGGGTTTATATTTTGGAATGGATTATATAAATTTTGTTCCCATGGCAGTTTTGGATCATTACGGTCACCATGGGGGTATGCATACTTTAACCTTTGACGACCCGAACAGGACGGGCAACGTCTTAGGTCGGTGGTTGCCTTGGGATTAGCTCTCCCAAGTGTATTCCTCCAAATGAAATGGATTATTACTTGGACGACCCGAATAGGACGGGCAACGTTTCAAGCTGGGGTTTTGAATAAATATATTTTAGAGCCTTTGCATGTTAGGGTGAACACATTGTTTGCTTTCCACTTGTTGATATTTTGTATGTTGTCTCTGACGTGTATTGGATTGTTCTTTTGAACTTGCTTCCGTTGTCAATCGACGACTAGCAGGTTGATTGCAGGTGGGAATTGGAGTGAGGTTGAAGTTAGGATCACGTCACCCAAGACCGCGTCTTATGTAATAATAAATATAGTAGAAAATAATTTACTCTTGTGTAATGGTTTTTAGACTAGTTCGTTTTGTCGTTTCGTTAGTAGAGGTCGTTGGGTTCTCAAGTTGTATTATGAACTTTACAAACCTGTCACTACCATATGTTTTAATTTTCGCTTAGTTATGTTCCCTTATCATTGGAACGTTAACGATCTTGGATGGTAACCTCTAAGTGTCCAGTGTGAACCGGATTCATATTTTCATATGATTATCCGGCTCACGCGAACCGGACCGTTACATTTGCTCACTAACTTTAATCGTGCTATGGGTAATGTTCAACTTAAGAAGTTGTTTGGTAGGACTGTTGAGCAAAGACAGCACTCTAAGGTTGTTGAGGGATTGAGGCAAATTGGGGTTGCAAAACGTGAAGCTCTTTTTTGGATTGATGAAGTTGGTGAAATGTCTAAGTGGTCATTGTGTCATGATTGAGGGATTGAGCCAAGTGCAGTTATTGTACTTAACGCTACTTGATGCGCCATGGGAGGATATCGGAGAGCATAGTCGGGGTTCTGGTGCCCTTGGTTACTTATACAGGAGGCTATATGTGAAGGAGATCTCAGGGCTATTGATTATTCTCCAGGTAATTCTAAGTTTATTGCTTTTTTTTTTTTATATATTCACCTCAATTACATTAACTAATTTATGTAATATTAAATAGCTTTGGGCGTATGAGCACATTCTCATTGGGCAACCAATGAGAATGGTAGGCCGAGGTGCTTTTGCACCACCACCCACTCCCGACCATGATCTCCCATATGGATCACGATGGTCTTTTACATGTCGCAGTAGGACGCATACTAGATCTGGCCTTTGGAGCCTAAGAATATTGATACGCTTGTAATATGAATATTGATACGCTTCCGAATAATTTATTCTATTATAACATTTTAATAAGCAGAGGTAGTATGACCTCACTAACTTAAAAGTAGACGTAGTATGACGTTAATTGGTGGAATGAATTACTCGCGGCCTTTGGAGCCTAAGAGCCACCGCGGGGGTATGCATACTTAACCATGGACACCAAAGTAGGACGTGTGTCTATGGTAGAGACTGCTTAGGGGTTAGCTCCCCCTAATGTATTGTCTCGCCTATGGAGTTTGAAATGGTACCAGCAGTATGACTGGAATAGATACAACAGTATGGCTGAAAAAGATACAGTAGTATGGCTGACTAACTGAAACAAGAAATTGTTAAAGTTAATATCTTTAAATTTGTCGTACTCGAATTAATTGAATTATGACTTCTTGCTAACGTGCATTTTTTGGTCTTAACGATCCTGCGATGATGTCGTTTCCTCCTTGGATAATGACTAGCAGTAAGTTAATTGCAGGTATGGGGAGTGAGGATTTCTATGGGAGAAATAAATTGTCAAAGTCCAGAATTTATTATGAACTTAAGTTTTCGTACTTTTTAAATGTTTGGTTTATGAGGCGTGAACGCTCTCGAGTTGTAATAATTAGAACTATATTTTCAAACTTATCCGCTGCGTAGTCTTTATGTCTGATGGTTTATAATAACACTATTAGAACTCGGTCTGCAAGTTTTGTTTCGCTTGAATCCGTTTTAACTACCCGTTTAACGCCCTGGTTTGACTCGAACTGTATTTGGTTTTTCAAAACGTCTTTTTCTCTCTTAAAACGATACGAGTTAAACTACGGGATGTTACACCATCGCAATGCAAGCAAACATGTATATTTATAGTATAATATGTAAACGGTCCGTCTAACCTATGTCTTATGGCATAGGATTAGATATATTAATTAATATTATATTATTAAGTTTAATTGCTTGATTACATTTATGAGGACATATGAATTACATTTTTACCCCATTAATTAATGACTCATTCTAGTAAATTAAATTGTAACAAAAGCTTTCAATTTTAGCTCAACAAATTACGTTGATCATCATATTCCAATCCAAAAGTAGGACTCACTTAGATTAATGTATCAAAAAGATAAATTAAAAAGGAAATACATAAATATTAAGATAAATTAAACCATAAAATCTAGAATTTTAGTGAGAAAATATGATTCAAACCTCCACCATCATGAGCATCTTTCTTTCTCTTTTTTGCCATATTTAATGGAACTTGATTTGGGTTGATGTTCTCCTTCTCAGGACATTTAGTAATATTGTGATCACTTCTCTTGAAAAAAGCTACAAGCTCTAACTTGTTTTGTTGTTTCCTTCCCGCCTTTTTCTCTTTGACTTTTGAGACGTCCCTTAGTTATTGAAAATGGAGGACATTGAACTAGTACATCTTGAACAATGCGAATATCTTCAATAGATAAATCTTGTGTATTAAGTGGTCCTTCAATTCTTGATATCATTCCATCGACTAGTTTACGAGCATCATCTGTAAACCAACGTAATGGAAAATATCTGTCTAGAATCTTGAAAAAAATCTTTGTGAAGAAATACAGTTAACACATGAAGACAAAGGATTCCCCAAAACCCAAAATTTTTACCGCTACAATTAGCCACAATACCATCCCAATAGACCCTGTGACTTAGTGAATTTGACTTGTCATAATATTTCACAGTGAATATATTGCGATTCTCGTCGCATCTTATATTGAGTTGTCATCTCAAATTGAAGTTGGAATTTTTGAAAAGCATATTTTGTAAACACTTGGGACACTTGATTTTCTAGAGGTGACAATGTCCTTAATGAGGTTCCTCTATATGTATCCAACATAGTATGATGCAATTGAGTTTGTTCAATATCTTCAATTGCAAGATTAACCTGGGAAATGAATAAGTTAGATATTGTTAAACTAAACATTTAAATAACGTATATACTAACACCAAATTAGTTAAAGAACTTACTTGTTTAATAAGTTCAATTAAGCATGATCGAGAAGCGGTATAACGTTTTACAAAACTATTGATACTCTCTGATCTTCCAGTGGTTATCATACCAGCAAAAAAATAACCACGAAGGTAAGCTAGTACCCAAAATCTCTTGATCTCATACAAGCCAATTACATGCTTGTTATCTTTCAAATTGAACTTTGTTATCAAAAGAGGTCATTCACGCTCAAAGTCTTCGATGTTGTTAAGCTTATATAGCTTATAAAAATCAGCACACCATTGCATGTTTTTTTCTCTTAAAATAGAAGTAAATAAACCAACCACTAAACTTAGAGGTTATATGCCAAATACAAAAAGCATATTTTGTGAATGGCATTTCAATTGCAATAGCTTTTGTCATCCATGGGTCTTGATCAGTGATGATTGTCTTTGGTTGATTTCCCATAAGTGTAACAAAAGTCTGTAAAAATAATTAAATTAAAAAGACAAATATTGCAATATCCTATAACTAAATTTATTAATTTTACCTTCATTAACCATCGAAATGTAGCCACAGTTTCATTCTGAAGAAGGGCACAACCAAGCAATATAGTCCTTCCATGATTGTCAATACCAACAAAAATCTCGAACAACATGTCATAAAAGTTCACCTTATAAGTGGTGTCAAAAGCAATCCCATCTCCAAACTCTTGATACCAATCAAAACAATAAGCTGGGGACCAAAACATATTCTCTAACCTATTTATACTATCAAGAGTGTAATCATATTGGAACCTTGAATCTTCACCTTTAGCAAGCTCAAAATATTCAATAAGATCTTTAGCATCATCCCGAGCATGATTTTTGCGAATCTTTTGAAATAAATTGTAAATATCTTTCTTAAGGAATGGAATATGCCCATGTCTTACTTTATTTTCAAGCTCAATAACACGAATTATTTGTCTTAATGGAAGTCCAGCTTCTTTTAATAAAAGAATATATTGCTCGTCTTCCTTTGAAATGGTGCGATAAGATGGAAGAAATCGCACAAGTTCAGGTGGGAGCAATGTTATTAAAATCGCGATCCGGATCGTAAAATCGTACGATTTTACGATTCCAGCTGGGCCTTACGAGTTGGATCAGAAGTAAAATCGGAATCTAGTAAAATCGCCCATAAAATCGGTAAAATCGGGTGAAATCGGTCGATTTTACCGATTTTACCGATTTTACCAAAATGCCTAAAATTTACCACATGACAATTTTTACTTTTAAAAAAACCCTAAATTTCAATTTACCTAAATCTTCATACAGCAGCCCGCAGCCTACACTTTACCTCCAGACCACCTTCTTCTCTCTCATTGTTTAATTATTATTAAATTTGTGCGGGATGTGTGAATTTTTTTAATGAATTAAATAGTATAATTGATTCATTTTAATTGATTACTCATGTTGGATTAAATAGTAGTATTATGTAGTTAATGAGTATTTACTTGTTTATTTATGATTAATTTTACTCAAAAGTATTTTTAAATGACTCAAGTTTTTCAACTTGTACTTGACTTTATTAGTAGATGGTGTAATTTATATTGCTTATCATATAACAGTGAAGACGTGGACTCATGAAGTAACTAACTTGACTTTTGTTTTTTTACACAATATATTGATAATAGGTAATTTTAAGTGTTTCTTTTACATTTAAAATGTCTTGAAATAAATGCAAACTTCAAAAACTACTTAAATCAGAAAAATTGGTAGAATCTCGATTTTACGATCCGATTTTACGATTCGATTTTATGAGGGGCTCCCGATTCAAAGTAAAATCCCGATTTTAACAACCTTGGGTGGGAGTAAAGAATGATTGTGTTATGATATGAATTGAGTAATATGCCATTGTTCTTGAAAAATATCAAAAGACTTTTTCAACATGATTCGCATAATCGCCTTGCATCCACATCTAGTTGACTCCCTTTTCCTTTGATCTTTAGAAGGATGATATAACTTTTTCTCTAGAAATCCTTCACGATGACAAAAAAATACTCCATTACGAAGTGAAAATCGACCTCTACGAATAGAAAATCCTTTTGTTTTGGCATAATTTTCATAAAATGCATATGCCTCTTGCTCACTCTCAAAACACTAGCCTACAAAAGGTACTATGTTTTCTTGAGTTTTAATATTATCTTGCTCCAAATCACTAAATTCTATTCCAACATCATCACATATGTTTCCTTGAGGAAGTTTGTTAAGATCAATCAACCATCCTAATAAAACAAAAATTTTATCATAAAAAATAAAAATCAGTTTTTTTTGCTTCTATTACGCAATGTTTAATAATGAAACTAACCTTATTAACCACTCATCAAACTAAGAGTTTCCATACTTCCTGATAATGTATAAGGCTAAGTCTTAGTTTTTATTTCATTGACTAGCGTCTCTCCCATGAATAATATAAGCAAACCTTTCAATCAATCAACATATAATGCAAAAAAAAAAATTAGAAGGAAAAATTACATACCTGTATGTTTTACACAAGATGATCATATATAAAAAAATCAAGAATGAGAGAAAGCCATGTATTTTTTCTTCCTAAAAAGAATAAAGCTAAAATAGTAACTATAAAGTAACACTTCACATTCCTTAAAAAAAACAATAATAATATTTTACAAAAAATGAAAAGTAAAAAAAATATTGTATTTATTAGGAGTTTTAATTTCCAAAGACCTTCTTAATTGAGGGGTATTAACAAAGTAATATAATTATGAACTATGCAATTAAATTAAAACTTTATCCTATGCATTATGGCACATATTAGAAAAGTTGATATGTAAACTATTCCTATACTAATCTATCACTAACTATTCCTAGAGATAATGTTTACTATTTTCAATGCATTCATTTATTTCTAACACATTTATATTAATAGCTTGTATTATTATATAAGACGGTCTCACCTATAGAATTAGTACATTACTCTAATTGATCACTTTTAAATTACAATTGATTACTTTATAAATATACTTGCATCAACCCAACAAAAATTGTCTCACCACACTAGTGGAAAAAACGTCAATGGCTGCGGTTTTTTGACCGTTATTGGCTGCGGTTTTACCTCGCAGCCCTTGGAATAGCAGCAAATGTGGTTTTATATTATTGGCTGCGGACATTACAGCCGCAACCTTTAGTCATTTTTTAAAATCAAAAGAAAAAAATCAATGGCTGCGGATATTTACAACCGCAGCCCTTTAGTCATTTTTCAAAAAAAAAAAAATCCAGAAATCTAGATCTGAAACGATGAACATCAAAAAATTCCAGAAACCTCATGAAGAACATCAAACGATTCCATAAACATCAAACGATTCATGAAGAACATCAAAAAATTTCAGAAACGATTCTGAACATTAAAAAAAACGAAAAATCTTCAAAAAAACGAAGAACTTATCAACGATTAAGAACATTAAAAAAACGATTCAGATTATAAACGAAAATCTTCAGAAAAACGAAGAACTCAAAAAAACGAAGAATTTACAAAAAAAAACGATTCAGAACATTAAAAAAAAACGAAGAACCCATAAATTACAATCTTCAAAAAAAGAAACGAAGAACTTATAAAAAAGCACGAAATTTACATCAAATTTACAAAAAAGAAACGAAGAACCTAGATCTTCAAGGTTTCTTCAAAATCTTCAAGGACGCCAAAATCTTCAAAATTCAGATCTGAATTTTGAAGAAAATTCTCGCCAAAGTATTCGAAATTCAGATCTGGATTTTGAAGAAAATCTTCAAGGTTTCTTCATCAAATTCTCGCCAAAATCATTAAATAAAGATCCGGAAATAATAGAGAAGGGAGATAGTAGATCTTCCTAAAACGAACGCCATTAAACGAATATAATTTGTATAAAGATCCAGATAAAAAATGAAGAACAAGAAGGAGATAGTAGATCTGGAAAAAAATGAAGAACAATGAAGGGAGGCTCATTTGCTAGGGTTGATGATGAAGGAGACAAAGTAGATGAGGAGATAAAGGAGATGAGGAGAGAAGGGAGAGGAAGCGGCTCATGCATTTGCTAGGGTTAATGAGGAGATAAAGGAGATGAGGAGATAATAGAGTTTTTTTAATTAACACGCCTCATTTGCTAGGGTTAAATGAAACGGCGTCGGGAATATATAGCTAGGTTTTTTTTAATTAACACGCGCCTCATTTGCTGCGGACACAAAAGAGAACCGCAGCCATTGATTAAATTCTACTTATTGGCTGCGGACATATAAGAGAACTGCAACCATTGATCTTTTTTTTTTTAATTTTATATGTTGGCTGCGTATAATATAAAACCGCAGCCAATTAGCAGAAGCCAATAGCTTTTTTTCCACTAGTGCCATAAGATTGCCTCATATAAGAATTTGTGTTATATTAATATTTAAGAATATTATATTTGCTTCGTTTATTTAACTAAAGCACTAAGATAACGTGTGCTGGATAGTTAAGAAGATATATAACTATAGATGGATGTAACCGAGATGCAATGGTTAAGATGAATGTGTGAGAGTAGATAACATTAGGAATCTAATTTGGACATTTAGGTTTGGGATTGCACCCAAATTTGTAAAGATGCGTAAAAATAGATTGGGATAGTTTGGACATGTACAAGGAACTCAATCAACGTACTTGTGAGAAAGGTAGAAAGCACACAGTTGATAAGAAGAAACTTACAACATATAGGCCTAAGAAACGTGAAATGAGCAAATTATAAATGACATGAGCGGTTACATCTTTATAAGGGCTTGACTAGGAATAAAACTAGTTAGATAGTCATCTAAGGCATTCTTAACATACAAAAAGGGAGACTAAAAACTTGTTCAAAGAGAATCTCATTTCCATGCCTCCATACATTTGCCACAATGAAGACAAACTCCTTTATGTTCTATCTTCTGAAGTTGTCCATCATCCATACCAATCATTCACAAAATATGTCAAGCTCGTCAAAGGGTTATCAAAGCCTAGTCCATAAACAACCATACAAAACATGCATGAACCATTGTCCCCACCATATATTGGACAATTAGGATATATCATGATTCAAACTCTTTGCTCGGAGCTTTACACACATCAACACAGGGCCGTCTCATGTATATTTGGGCCGCAGAGCAAAAAGATAAAAAAGGCCCCTCCTAAAAACCTAGCGTAGCGAATAATATAATAAATATTTTTTTATTGCAGACATTTAAACTACTTTATAAAAAAACACAAATCACTCATTATCACTTAACAAAAATATAAGCTATATCTAAATTTATTTCGAATTAACAACACTCATATACATAAAAATAAGTTTTTTTGGGCCCTAAAAAATTTGGGTCCTGAACGGTAACCTACTTTGCCCTTGCTAATCGACGGCCTTGCATCAACATAATGTCCCAACAAGCTCTCCATGCAAAAAAATTGCTTTTAGATTTACCTTTATCTTCCATATATATTAGATCATAATCATTCGAGCTCGAGGCTCTGCATATGACACACATGTGAACTTGGTACGCATCTCTAACTATAAACTTCCTATATTTGTTTTTAACCAAAATACCTACGTGTACTGATTAAATAATCTGCTTTATTTATAATAGATAATATATAGGTTATTAGTATGTGTAGTAGTTGTTTGTGATATGTCAAGTAAGAGTTTGTGATACATAAAGTAGGTGTTTTAGTATGTAAAGTAGATGTTTTTGATATCTAAGGTAGGTGTCAATGATACGTAAAGTAGAAAGGAAGTTTTAATATGTGAAGTAGGAGTTTTTATTATCTAAAGAAGGCTTTTATGATTTGAAAAGTAGGTGTTTATGATATGTGAAGTAAGGAGTTATTTGTTTGTAAAGTGGAGATTTTTAATATGTGAATGATGTATTTAATATAGAAAAAATTACCGTGTATAATACAATCTTTTGTTAATTTCCCTACAAAAATTAACCATGAATAACACCAACTTAGGGGTAGGAGTGTTCACCGGTCCAAACCCGGACCGGAATCTCAAATATGTTTAGACCAGAGACCGGACCGGTTCCATCCGGTCCCGGTCTAACCCGGACTCCATCCGGTCCGGTCCGGGTCAGACCGGTTAGACCGGAAATAACTTTTTATGCCAAAAAAAATAAAAAATGGAGGATTAAAAATAATTTAGTAAATTAATTATTATAAAATTAAAATATTTGAATTAAAAAATTATTTTTTGTTGAAAATAAAATAATTAAAGCCCTTTGAATAAGTACATACATAATAATCGTAAATATTATTCACTTTCACAATCAATTTTATGTGCATCCGGTCTCATCCTTTCCAACCCAGATTTAGACCGGATCGGACCGAAAACCCAGAATGTCAAATATGTAAGACCTGGAGACCGAACCGGAAGCAACCGGTCCGGTCTCATTTTGCACACCCCTACTTAGGGGAATTTTCCTAGAATTATACAATGTTAGTTTATTTAGCTAATTTATCAATTTTTTGTCATATAATCTCCTATATATTCTAGGAAAATAAACCCAAAGTTGGTATTATTTTGGGTTAATCAAAATTGATATTATTGTATAAAAATAAGCAAAAGATTATATTATTCTTGGTAATTTTTCATTTAATATATGTTAACCATTAATAAAGAAAAATAAAATAGTCAACATAATATTATACTTGCATTTTCATTCATATTGTGTTTGAATTGATTCTGAGATTAAAATTATCAACTTTAAGCATTAATCTTTCATTTCTTTCTGGTTTTCGAATTTAGAGATATTGAAGAAAGTTATTTCACGATAAGTGGAGAATTCAATTTATTTTTTCTAACATCGTCCACGAATAATTGTTTTTTAATGGAAAAAATAGACTAAGCTTGTGGAGACGTCTCTAAACAAGATCGTTTCTCACCAGAGGAATATTTTTTTTGAGCATTCATCAGAGGAATATTAGAAATAAATAAGTTTTTTAATACAAAAAATTGAAAAAGTAAGTTTAATTCTAAACTAACTCTCAAAATAAGCGTGTCCAAACCTAAGAACATTGTTACTAACAATGAATAATAAAAGAATATGTTAAAAGTCATAAAAAAATTACCACAATTTTTCATTTTTAGTAACAGCAAATAAAAAGATGACAAATTCATAATTCTTAAAAAATATAAAAGGAGTAGATTAGACAACTTGGTTATCCTTTGTTTTGCTCTTGTTCATTTTTAGTAACAAAAAACTTAGGCTCGAATACGAAAACACTTATTTTGAAAATTACTTTTAAACCAATCTTATTTCACAAAAACTTGGACGAGACCATCCTATTCTAAGACGAGATTTGGGCCGGCCCATTGTAAGGCTCGTGTACCACACGCGTAACGCGTGTGCTTTGCCCTCCAAATTTCTTTTTTTTTTTTGGCTTTTTTTCATTTTTCTAAACAATTTTCAATTTGGACCTTAATGGTATCAATTTTGACCTTAAAGATATCTATTTCAACGTAAAGTAGTACTTAAACATATCAATCCAAGTACAGTTTTCAATTTGAACCTATAAGTGATCAATTGTGGCGTTAAACTGATCAATTTCTACCTAAATATGATTTTCTTTCACGATTTGAGAACGAAGTTAATAAAATGTTATTTTATCATTCTATGGATGAATTTTAAACAACAAATGAATGGTCAATAACACTATCAATCGTATCAGTTTACATATTAGAAGCATAAAAATCAGAAACTAAAAAATAAAAAAATTCAATACAAAAAACACAATGTAACTGTAAGTGTTAAACTTAACAGTGTCAATTATTATCAAACATGCATCAATTATGACCTTATCTTGTTTTTGTTATGATGTTAATTATGTCTATTATAAACAAAATAAATGAACAACATACATGCAATTCAATACTTATCACTGTCAATTATTACCAAACATGCATCAATTATGACCGTATCTTGTTTCTATTATGATGTTAACTATATCAATTATAAACAAAATAAATGAACTATATAACATCATACAATTCAATACTTATCACTGTCAATTATATTGGGTAGAAATTGATCACTTTAAACGTCATTTTTGATCATTTATAGGTTCAAATTGAGATTTTTACTTTAATTGATATGTTTAAGTAATACTACTCTACGTTGAACTTGATACCTTTAAGGTCAAAATTAATAATTAAGAGTAAAATTAAAAAATGCCCCAAAAAATGGAGAAAAAAAAGAGAAAAAGCATGTAAGGCACGCGAATTAGGCCGGCCGCCCATTCTTGTCTCAATTTGAGATAGTCTCGCCCAAGACAAGCTGATCTCATTTTATTATTTTTTTTCATTAAAAAAACTTTTTATTTCAATATCCCTCACCAGATTTGGTGTTGATGCAATGCCTCACAAAGAAGAGGCCTTTATGATGGGCCCTTGAACACTACTGCTATGGACTTTACTCTGTAGACTGTAGTAATGTAAGACCAACTTCTTTCAACTTTCAAGGAACTCCACAAAAATTATAAATTAGAAAAAAATGAATAATAAATATAAAAACTAATAACATGCCTTTTTGTGATCTATACTTCCCTTTGAGATCGAACTTTATTAAAAAAACTAAAAAGATTCCTTTTGTGTGTTGGGCAATATTCTTAGTTGTTTTTTTAGTTTTTTTAACTAGTTAAATGGTAAAAAATTTAAGAAATTAGTGCGACTAATTTTTTGTTTGCCCTTGCATAACTTTTACTTTCAATCGAATAATCAAAAGTCGATTTTAATAGCCGATCAAACAAGCTAACTATAAATAAGCGAAAAAGACTCTATTAACATTTCACAACCAATCGCTTAAATTTATAAATAACAATAAAATAAAACACTAACATAATTGACTTTCTAAGTAGTATTTGCCCCACAATATTATTATTAAATTTTTTTTCCCTACAATTGATATAATCATTGACTTTTTAGTATTGAAAATAATCAATATTCATATTTTATTAAATATTGAATATTCTCAGTATCCCGCATAAGGTAGGGTCTAAGTGGTGGATTTTCTATTTTTCTAAAAGATACAGACAAATTATACCCGTTTTCCTAAGAAGAGAATTAAGGGAGATGCATGCGATCTCATATCTAATTAAATATAGCTCATTATTTTACTATAATAAATAAATAAAAATCATGAATTGACATTTTCTCTTCCGACCCGCCCCGCTGAAATAATAGTATTTAGAATTTTTATCTAAAATTTTTAACTTAAAAAATTGTAAAAGAAGTGGTGAAGAAGAGTACAAGTTAAGTCATGTTTACTTTGCCTTAAAATGTTATAAAATGAGTTACAATCCGAAAAAAAATAGTTTTACTCTATAAAAATTAATTATGGTCACTAAAAATTAATTTTAATTATTTTATAAAAATCAATTGAATTACTCCCTTCGTAACATAATAAATTTCCCGCAAGGAATGTAGAATATTCTAAATAGTGGATATATTAATTTATTAAATGCTCATTCAGTCCCATTGAATTTGCAAAATTTGCCATTTTGGTCTGGCCCGCTTAATTTACATCATTTTTATTTTTGTACAATGGTCCACTACTTTATTTTAACCTCATCTATACGCTTTTAACTCTCTTTTAATTTCATTCACACAATAAATTCTTTCTTTTCATTTATTACCATTATCCACCTTTTCATTAAAAAATATCAATTTTCTCTTTGATTCACTCTATAACGGACAAAGTAGTAATAAGTTTGATGGAAAAAAAGTGAGGACCACAAACATTTAAAAAATATCAAAAGAAATTTAGTGAAAAAAATATGGAAACTTAGTGGAAGATACAGTGGTTGGTGAACCTAAGCATTATAAAAATATAATAATGAGGATGAATAAAATTAGTTTTGTCCAAAATTAATGACATATAAATAGAAAAATTCTTTATGACAATAACAAATAAAACACCTAAAATAACAAACAAAAACCTCTTTAACAAAAGGATGGAGTACTAAAAATCATGTGAAGTAAACATTTACCTCAATAGTATAACCCCTACCTGTTAGTCTATTTTTCATTTCAGTCTGTTCCACTTGATTTGCAATTATTTTTATTTTTCGAATATGATTAACCACTTCTTTTTAATATGATTATGGAAAATTTGATTTCAAACATCTGAACTTTGCCTCATTTGCTTTTAAACATTCGAACTTTCGATTAATATTTAGAGGCATGAACTTTAGGGGGTGTCCGCCAAAAAAGATACAACTTACCTGTTACAAAGAGGGTTACTAAAACCGGCTGTATCTTTTTTGGCGGACACCCCCCAAAGTTCATGCCTCTAAATATTAATCAAAAGTTCGAACGTTTAGAAGCAAATGAGGCAAAGTTCATATGTTTGAAATCAAATTTTCTTATTATTTATATATTTTGACTCTCTTATAATTTTATCTATATAATTTATTCTCTCTCTTCATTTATTATCGATATTCACGTTTTTTTTAGGTTATATCCACCTTTTTTTAGAAAACAAATATCTTCTCTTGGATGCAAATTATACTAGATATATAGGGAGTAATTCGTAGATTGTAAGAGACAGTCTCTACGAAAATGCATTAAATATATGGACTAAATAATTCAATTAATATAAATTTAAAAAAAATAAAAATATTAATATTTTATTTTGAAGTTGTCTCTCTAATAAACGGTCTATTGCACGAATAGCTTTTAACAATTTTGTTTTTTATAAACGAAGAAATAAAAAAGGAAGCATCCTTAAAATCTATCTGCTACCCCATCTCGTTTCTCCTCATTTTGGTTCACCTCTTTCACAAACCAAAACCCGCTTCAGAAACCTTGTGTCTCCTCCATTTTTCTCTGTAAAATCCTTAAAATGAGAACTCAAATGTTAAGATCTGTTCAATCAGCTGCTAAAAGAAGCAATCATGGAACCCGGCATTATGCATCTGCATCAAATCCAGAGCGTAAAGTAACCATTCTCGGTGCTGCTGGAGGGATTGGACAACCTCTATCTATGTTGATGAAATTGAATCCTCTTGTTTCCACACTTTCTCTTTATGATCTTGCTGGTACTCCTGGTGTTGCTGCGGATTGTAGCCACATCAATACCAGAGCTCAGGTCTTCTTCTTTTCTTCCTCTTTCTGATCTCGCTGTTTTCAATTGGATTGAAGTAATTTATGATAATGTTGTATTGGATTGCATTTGTTTCTGATCTGTTTCTGGGTTTTTGTTTATGTACTCATTGATTCTTTAATTTTTCTGGGTTTTTGTAATGTGGGTTTTTTGTTTTTCTGCTTTTGTAGAAGAATCGTATTTGTGTTGGATATTTTTGTGTGTTTGTAGCCTTTAGGGGTTGGTTTTGTTACAAATACTCACATGTATGGTTAGCTATCAATAATTTCAAAGAATTCTAAGTGTAAATTTGGAGAGATTGATTAGAACTTCACATAGAGAAGTGATGATTTGGTGAATTTTTGTTGGATTTTTTGTCCATCCTTCTTTATGGTACATATGAAATCCCATATATTTTCCTTTATAAACATGGGAAATCTCTTAATTTCTTCCATTTCCTTTCCTCTCAATTCATGTATTCCCTACTCAAAGAGCAGTGCGAGTAAATGATGTGTTAGATGTTGATAACTTTGATATACATGTCTAATTGTCTATGTTTTCTTACTGAAAATACATTAGTTGACCAGATTTCGTTCTGCTTTACCATATTCTTTAAGTTGTAATGAATATAGGGCAAATGGATATTCTTTGTGTGATTGTGTGACAATATTTCCTTTATTTGATTGATTGTGGCCACGGTTTCACTATTCACGCCTCAAACTGTTATGCGTAAATTCTGATTGTTGTGTCTGCAATTGGCAGGACTGTACATACATTCTAGCATGCTAAATTACTAATTTTAGATCTTACTGGTTTACAATTGAATTCTCCTGCCCTATTATGTTAGTACTAACCATATTTTCTTTTATTTCCGTGATTCATTGATCATGCAGGTTGTTGGTTATGCTGAGGATGCGAATTTGGGGAAGGCTCTTGAAGGATCAGATGTTGTTATAATTCCTGCTGGTGTCCCTAGGAAGCCTGGTATGACACGTGATGATCTCTTTAACATCAACGCTGGCATTGTGAAAAACCTCTGCCTTGCTGTCGCCAAGTACTGTCCTAATGTGAGTGAAATTTCATTCTTTTGGTCTTTTTAATTAATAATTACCTATTCGTGACTTGCACAACTAATGATGCATCCTTTTTTTGATTGTGGGATGAATGTGAATTAGGCTCTTGTCAACATGATCAGCAACCCTGTGAACTCAACAGTGCCTATTGCCTCTGAAGTTTTCAAGAAAGCTGGAACTTATGATCCTAAAAGGCTGTTTGGTGTGACAACTCTAGATGTAGTTAGGGCTAAGACTTTCTATGGTAATAAGGCTGGCCTTCCAGTTGAAGGTATGCCATCAAAATTACAGCTTAAATGTGTGTCAAGCTATGGGGTATTTCGCTATGAATGTAGTATACTTCTTTTTTTTGTTATTTACTTGATTATGGGAGCTATTGACATTATATTGATCTTTTGCATTTTGAGTGGCCTGTTTCTTAGCGATGTAGTCTTGCTAATTGCCTTTCTTTTTGCTCATGTTTGCAGAGGTCAATGTGCCTGTTGTTGGAGGACATGCTGGCATCACCATCCTCCCATTGTTTTCTCAAGTATATTTCACGGACTTCATTCTCTCTCTCATCTCCATTCTCCCCCTCTCCCATTGTGCTCATCCAAAATTTTTTGGGGCAGTAATGTTGTTGATTTGTTTCTTTCATATTATTATTTCTGAGTGTACATTCTCTCTTGTAGGCTCACCCACAAGCTAATCTCTCACAGTCCGACATCGAGAAACTTACAAAGAGAACACAAGATGGAGGAACAGAGGTCGTTGAGGCCAAGGCAGGAAAGGGTTCAGCAACATTGTCGATGGCGTAAGTGTTGATATAAATTTAGAATTTTTCACTGTTATCTCAACAATATATGAGGCTGCCTTTATCTTTCACTAAAAACTCTTGCTTGACTTCTGAGGAACCGTAACTTTAGCAATAGCTAGCTTGTTACATTCTTGGCCACGAGGGTATCCGTAACTTAAAAGTTATAAAATCAATTCAAAGCTAATTGATCTTTTTATTTTCCAATGGAGATAAATTGTCTTGTATTTCAAATGAGGACATAATAGAGATACTCCTGATCCTTGGAAAGAAAATTTTATAGACCCGTTCTCCTATTTATTATTAGAAAAAGTGAATGTTTCGAGGAAAATGTGATTATATGGTTTTTTTCTTCCTAACTTCAGATTTTATTCAAGTAAAAAATCTTCTCTTCGAGATTTTAAGATTTCTGCTCACTGCTGTTCATTAGGTCAATAATTTTCTAAAAATGTTGGTGGAACTTTTAATTGTGTATTGCAGTTATGCTGGAGCCCTTTTTGCTGATGCCTGCTTAAAGGGACTGAATGGTGTTCCTGATGTTGTGGAGTGTTCATACGTAGAGTCAAACGTGACTGAACTTCCCTTCTTTGCTTCTAAGGTATGAATGTAATACAATCTTCACAACTATTGCAGCGCAAATTCCTTGTGCTTTGTTCTATAAACTAATTGTCTGATTCTCATAATGAAATTTTCACTGAGGGTGCTCTTGCTAAATGCTGTTTACGCTGTATCATCTGCATCTTAACATTTCATTATTTTCTGCTTGTGTAGAGAATCTTTATTCATACACAGTAGATAGTATCTAGAAAACATGGTACTTGCTTTATCAGATCAAGAAAGACATTGTTCTCGACTTCTCATTTTAGGTTGTAGTTTGTGGGGAGTTTTTCGGGCATAGTGATATTATGTTATTTTTACGGTTGAGATTGGTTTGTTGCATCAATCAGCTGTATGTTTTATCTGAAGGGATTGTGATATCTTCAGTTGAGGTAGAGTGGTTTAGAGCAATCTCTATGTTTTTGATCAATTATTATGCAATTTAGTATTGTGTTTACGAATGGTGCTACGCTGTTCTACGTGCAGGTGAAATTGGGGAAGAACGGGGTGGAAGAAATCTATGGGTTGGGCACGTTGTCTGATTTCGAGCAACAGGGTTTGGAAGCACTCAAGTCTGAGCTCAAATCATCCATTGAAAAGGGTATTGATTTTGCAAACAAGAACTGAGAATCTGTTTCTTGATATAATTAGTTCCAGTTTTTAGGAATTGATCTTAAAGAATAATGTTAGTTCCGGATCTGGCACTGTAATTGCCAATTTCCATGTTGTACCTTGAACACTTCCTCTCAAATTTTTGCATTGGTTGGATTCATATGTTAATAAGATACAATTTGGTGGTATACATTATTATACCACACGCTTATTATTTATTTATTTGAAGTTGCCAATAATGCTTGTTTTCAATAATTTTTTAAAAATAAACTTATTATCTTTTAAGGTTGAATACAATCTACCCTTAAACTTGGCTTAAATATAATTATTTAAAGTGAAGTATAATTTTCTTTTACAGGTATAATTGTATAAACTCTATTTGTATTGTTATTTATACATATTCTACTAACACTATTTGTAAGTTGCAGATTTCGCGTTAGAGCTTTCTTGAGCCGGGAGACTCTTTGACCACACTCTCCTCTATGGGTATGAGCTGTCGTCGTTCTTTCCTCCCAGACTCCGCACATAGTTTCTATGAGCGGGATACATTGGGTATGATGATGATGAATTGTGTAAACTATTAGCAACAATGTGCGTATGACTATTATCCTCAAAATCATCCTTCAATGAGTAGAAATCTTATCAATCTAATTGTGATTTGATTAACCTTCCTATAACACATCATAATTTCATTACTATTTTTATAATTTGGAGTACCATAAAATGTTCAGGTCTCGTACTATCATATATTTCTACTAATAGCTACATTTTCCTCCAAAAGCTCTCATAAAATGGAGAAATGAAACTCTTTAAAAAAAACAGAAGATAATATTATCAGTTTAATTTGAGCACCAAAACGTCCAGAAAGCCTTTAGTAATCTTGTTTTTACCAACACTAAACGGCGCAAGCTGAGATGGCGCACATCAATACTCGTAATTAAGTAAATTCATTCACCATCACATCTACTGAATCTAACACCCATTCACAGGAAGGACAAAGCCAGTAAAAAACACAGCTCAACAGCCATAAGATATAGCGAAGAAAAGTTACCGACATCCAGGGATGCGTGAACTGTAGGGCAGGCGTAAGCAGAGGGGTGGCAAATTCCATTGGATGATCATGGTACATTCAACTCAGAACCAACATTATGCCAAACAATCTAAGCATCAAAAGAATTACACCTATCCTTCTATAACATAACAAAACTATACAAAGCTAGAAGCTAATTCCAACATAAATCCAACCCTAACCCACTAACATATTACAAGCCTACCGAAACTATTGATCTCCCTATATGTACGCCATCAAGTGTATCATGTCGCCTACCATTAAAATACTTGCACAGAAAGTGTGAGTAGCGTCTACGGCAAAAAATGTACAATTACCACACAGCATTCTGAAACCAGCAAGTTAAGATACAAAATCTATGTGTTATGTAGCCACTAAAGTGAATAAGGGTCTCTACTTGTGAAGATGGCCAGCTGAAAGCCACCAAGCTGAGCAGCCACATCAAGGAGGGATCAACCCGCCCTAAAAAGCGCTTCACAATGCAAAGGCAATTTAGCATCATCAAGTGCACCACACACCACTGCATCTAACAACCTAACACTGCCAAGATCCAAAACAAAGCTCACATCAGATCAGATTTACCAAAAAAAAAAGCTGCTGTTAAATTGATAACTAAATCAAATAGAAGTGGAAGACACTAACACACTAAAACATTAAAAGCACAAATGGAACAAAGATGGCAAACATAAGGATGACAGCATATATTTATTACAAAAACATCTAGAGTTTTTTGGTCATAAGAAAGATCAATGCACACATAGAAGAAATGCATGTTCACCGCTAAATATATTCCCCATAAAATGTATAATGAGAGAAACCGTTTCTTTATTAAGGGTTCAAAGAGATCCCAAATTAATTTACATGTACACAGAGTCAAACAGCTGTAACAAGCAAGGAATATCATAGTTGCAAGCAAACCAAATCGGCATCTCAAAATACAAAATTGAGCTGTTTGACAGCCATGACAGGATACTAGTATAATTTAGAACCCAAGAATTGATACCCACCTTTGAAACAATAAGATCCTATGTTTATCCTCCATCTGAATCGGAAGAGGAAGAGCTATCACTATCTGAATCTGTAAGAGAACAATCAGGTGTAAAATGAAAAGTTCTTTAACACTTTTTCACAGAACAAGGAAAGAAATCTAGCATTCACAGCTTAAAATCAATATTTTTACCGCTAGAAGAGGATCCAGAATCACTGCTAGAGCTGCTTGAGCTACTTGAATCACTATCATTATCACTATGCCTTTCTGGTTGAGCACGGGGAGAAGTGGCAACATTTGTTTCATCTAGCACAGATTCAACTAGGTCAATGAATCAAGGAGAACAATTAATTTGGTAGAAGAGATCTGAAAATTTCCTTTTTAAAGCAAATTACCTGCTGTTGTATCTCTAGGCGCTTCAGTATATGCAGGAGCTGGAATCTGCAACAAGTGAACACAAAAATCAACCAAAAAGCTCAAAAATAAGGGCATATGTATTAAGAATCATAGAAAAATACTCACTGTTTCTTGAGCAGCCTGGGCAGCTGCTGCTCTAGCTTGAGCAATTTCAGCTTTCCTCTTATGCTTGCTCACGGCCTTCTTGTAATTTGTTACAAATCTATCCAGCTCCCAAAGTGTCTCAATATGAAACGACTCAAAATCCAATTCAATCTCATTTTCTTTTTCTGATTCATATGAATTTCTCTTTTTAATAATTTGAATAACAGATTCAAGTTTCTCATCAGGCAAACTTTGAATATTAGCGCCAAGCTTTTCTTTCTCCTCAAAAGTCATGTTTCTTTTATGAGGATCCTTAGCTTTAGGTTTCGCTAGAGTAGGCTTCCTTCCAACAGAATATGTAGGATTGGGAGTCGATTCTTGTCGAACAGGCATTGAATATGATCTCTCCAAGTTTCTCACATCAGGAAATGGAGTGGGTTGTACAAGAGGTGGAGCAAACGATCTGGGAGTCAATACAGGAACACGGGAATAAATCAGTCTCGACGTTGGAGTTGGGGCTCCCCTATCACGAAGCATTTCACTCCTCAAGTTTCGATCATAATCAGTTTCAATAGCAGGCCACCTCGCTTCAAACATACTAAGCAACTCTTGAGCCATGATATGAACATCTTGCCCGGGAGAATTATAGGTCAATGCATTATGAAAGGTAAGTCTTACATCCTCAGCAAACTCCCTAGGGGTTTTGTACCAATTCTTGGTTAACCTAGACTTGATTGTACCCAAATCCATTGGGTGCTTTATAAAATCAAAATAATCATGCAGACCAAGCGCCTGCACGTCAACAGGTTGATTAAACACCCATCCATGCTTGTGGCTCATTAACTTCTGAAGTAAAGTACTGCATTTGCTAAAACATTTCTTATCACTTCTGAATCCATAATCAAATTTTGACCCACCATGCTTCTTACTTCCACTAGATTTTGTCTTCCTATTGTTCTCAGGCGGGAGCTTATCCATACCCAAAAGAAACTCGGATTTTCGATACAATTGATTTGCCTTAGGAGTCCGCTTTTCCCTCTCAATAATGTCACCACCAACTCCATGATACTGATTGTTATTCATCACAGAAACTTGAAGTGGCCTAAATGGCCTTGATTTATTGAAAGAAACCAAACCCATTTCAGAACCCATCCTCATACCACTACCCACCATCTCATTTCCACCATTTACAGGATATTGAAAGTGCCCGTCAACAGGAATTAAACTTCCATTACCAGTAATACTAGAATACCTACTAATCTCAATCTCCTTAGCTTCAAGCTTTTTAGCCATGTTCCTAACTTGATCAAGTTCATCCTCTAACTTCCTTTTCAGATCTCTAACTTCCTCCATTGAACTAGCTGCGGACACATTAATGGTCAAACAATCATCTACCTGAGTAACCAACGGTCTTGACACTAACCTATTATTCAAATCTCCACCACGTCCATTTGGAAGAAATTCCTCAGCTCGATTAAGACGTGAAGAATCCCCAGAAACCACTACCTTTAACAAATTCTGTTGCAATTGCAAAGAATTGGCTTCTTCAACAGCCTCTACCGGTGAAAAATTCTGCTGCAATTTCAAAGAATTAGCTTCTACTACAGCCTCTACATGTGACAAATTCTGCTGCAATTGCAAAGAATTGGCTTCTTCAACAACCTCTATTTGTGATGAACCCTGCTGCAATTTCAAATTAGCTTCTTCAACATGTGACAAATTCTGCTGCAATTGCAAAGAGTTGGCTTCTTCAACAACCTCTATCTGTGATAAATTCTGCTGCAATTGCGAAGATTTGGTATCTTCAACAGCCTCTACCTGTGACAAATTCTGTTGCAATTGCAAAGAATTGGCTTCTTCAACAACCTCTACATGTGACAAATTCTGCTGCAATTGCAAAGAATTGGCTTCTTCAACAACTTCTACATGTGACAAATTCTGCGGCAATTGCAAAGAATTCGCTTCTTCAACAACCTCTGCCTGTGACAAATTCTGTTGCAATTGCAAAGAATTAGCTTCTTCAACAACCTCAGCCTGTGACATATTCTGCTGCAATTGCAAAGAATTGGCTTCTTCAACAACCTCAGCCTGTGACATATTCTGCTGCAATTGCAAAGAATTGGCTTCTTCAACAACCTCTATCTGTGATAAATTCTGCTGCAATTGCAAAGATTTGGTATCTTCAACAGCCTCTACCTGTGACAAATTCTGTTGCAATTGCAAAGAATTGGCTTCTTCAACAGCATCCTTTGGCGGGGAAGATGAATTTGGTAAGTTTTGCAAATCATCCTCGGTATTATGCTTCTCATGCTCAAGGTTGACGTTGTTATCGACGGCAGCAGTGACACCATTAACAGCATGATGATTATTTGGAACATTGCTTTCCTTCAAAGAATTGCTCTTGTCAGAACTGGCACTGTTTTCATTTTCAGAGGCTTTTGAAGTGGTTTTGGTTGTGGCAGTAACTATGGTGGTTAAAGGATCATGATTTTTGTTAACGTCATCGATCGTTCTGTGAATTCTGCGAGTATAAACTTTACAATTCTCAGCTCCTGAAGTCCCCGAAGCCATACATGTACGGTCTTCTTTCAATTCCGAAAACCCTAAAAACCAATCCCTTAAAAAACCCTAAATTATAATGACCATCAGCCAAAGTTTTCAATTGGGAGTCGAAACCTAGGGTTTTGGATCAGAATCCAAGATTTCAAAAGACAATAGATCCGATAAAACCCTAATCCAACACAAAATCACAGAACAAAAAGACAAAAGATTTATATTTTAACAAGTAACAACAAGGGAATAAAGAACAGATCTTTCAAGATTTCACACTCTTTAAAAAATCAAAATCGTAACGTATGAGAAATCAAATTGAAGATGATCTGCAAACCTTGAATGTTGGGTGGTTCTGGAAACATCTAGAGAGTAAGAGATAGACGGGCGGTGAGTGGAGAAATTGGAGGGGATTGTTTACAGAGAAAGGAGAGAGAAAGTGGAAAGCAAAGAGGCGTCGAGGAGAGAGAAACCAAAATTAGGGTTTGAGACGAGCGAATTTGGGAGAATTTGCAAAAAAGGGCTTCCGATAAATGGAAATTGCTTTACAAGAGGCAATTGATCCGAATTTCGAACCCAGCTATGTCGTTCTTCATTCGTCGGTTATTAAACCAAATCAAATATTAACTCTGATAAATCGACAACTTTTACATGATAGCATCCAGTTTTTAATAAAATTTTAGGGGTATTTCTTTTTTAAGAAAATTTCATATGGTAGCATTCATTGTATGCACAATCTAATTGACGTAGTATTTTCCGTTAAATTCTTGTTAAATTCCGTTTAATTCATCATTTTTAAAGTTTTTTTCCACATGGTAGCGTTTTGTTTTTGAACTTTATGCCAACATTTTTATTAGAGCTTGAGATTAGGGGTGTTCAAAAAAACCCGACCCGCTTGACCCGACCCGTCGACTCGTATTAGAAGTGGCGGGTCAATTTTCCATAATAACAATATGTTACGGGTCGAATACCCGACCCGTCGACTCGTATTAGAAATGGCGGGTCAATTTTCCATTAAAACAATATGTTATAAGTATTCCTTGGTTTCAATCTACTAATATTTAATGTTATGCTACTTGTTCTAAAATAAAAAAATATTTATATGTCACACATACTATGAAGTTTTTACTCGTTTACTACGATATCTATGTTGAAAGGATCTCTTCCAATTAACACCATGATCCAAAACTTGATTTATTAAGAGGAAGAAAAGTGAAGTGAAAAAATGTTATGAAAAAAAAAAAAATCAAATGAAAGGAAAAAAAAGTATATACCTTGAGAAACCGATGTGAAAAACAAGGAAAACCTTGTGCCAATAGGTCAAAAATCAATCTCATAAATATATCCTATTGGTAAATTATGGCTCAAGAGGGGCATAAGTAGGTTCAAAAAGGACAATGTATAAATTATAAACGGAGAAGTTCAAAACGAAAACAAAATATGGTGTTGTTTAATATCGAAGAGTGATCAACCAATGGATTTCTAGTACCATGTAATTACTTGGTTTAAAAATTGTGATATCATGAAAAAGAATTAAAAGATCAGATATTACAAGTTTAAAGATGCATAACATTTTTTATTAGTTTGTTAAAGATTTATGGTTTCAATAGGAATATATGATTATGTGTTGGTAATATAGCTAGACATTATGTTTCTTTCTAATTAAGAAAAATACTTTTGAAATTAGTCATACTTTTATAAAAAAGATATTTTTGGAAGAAAATTTTGAGATTTTGTGGGTATATCTTGTGTAAACCCTCACGAGAACATAACTCGTCCACTAGGGTAACCTAGGGGTTAAATGACTTGTTGCATATGCTAAATGCAAATTCGATAATGGTTAATATCATTAAAATACTTAATTTGATCGAGGACGATCAAAGGATAAGTGTGGGGGATTTTGTTAAGTGCTTAAAGTTATATTATTTTTATTCCTCTTTACGTATAATTTTGTTACGTTTATTAAATAATATATAATATTTAGTGAATATTTAATTTATGAATTAATATCTACACTTATAAACTTTTATTAATATTTTGTAGATTTTTGGTTAAAATAAATTTGGACGAAATGAGAAAACTGGAGCCGAGTGAGGAAAATTGTTACTCGCGAAGTATTTGACGCACCAGTTTTAAAACGGACATATCTCACTCATACGGACTCCAAATCAGACGGCTTTTGAGGCTATGGATATCTACTCGAAAAGATCTACAACTTTTATGTTCTATAAAAAGCCTGAATCTGCTCACAAACATGAGAAAACAGCTGCTGAAGTCGGTTCTGGTATTTTCAAGACACAACTCAACTTAATAAGTGTCATTAAATGTTAAGAAGCAAAGTTCAACTCAAACTCTCTTGCTAAGTGGTGGAAACTTCCCCTATTTCTATGATTCATGTGTTAAATTCTCCACCACAATATTTTGCAATTTGGATGATTAAAGAAGAGAAGTTTAATTAGAATTGAGTTGTATAATTTTGTCTTTTATTTATTCCTACCTCTATAAATAGAGGTCTTACCATCTATTAAGGTTATGTAACATATTCTCATCTACTACTAAGTAGAGAGATAGAAAAATATTTTAGTCTTTTCTTTTGTATTACAAAATTACCTACTTAATGAATTTTTCTTATTCTCCCTACATCATATTTAACTTGGAGTAAATTATTTTGTAGTATTATGTATTAATGTCTTGGCATATTATTTTTATGAGATTTGAAATGGGTCTTTAATTTATACAACTTTGTTATTGAGTATTTATGTAAACTAGTTTTTATCTCTAAATTTATATAAGATTAATTTTGTTGGGTACACTTAATTATTCTTGTATAAGTTAATGTTTTAAAATTAATTAAACTTTTTTTAGTTATTTTTATTGAAGAAACAACTAGTAATAATAACTGCATCTAGTTTTATTATTAGAGTTTACATAATATTAAATTTAGTTGGGTCATAGGGTATCTTCTTATTTAAGTTTAATGGTTGGTGAAGTCTTCCAAAAATTAAAGCAGTCAATTCATTAAAACTGGATTAATGAACACTAGGGCTTTACTATCTTGGGTACAAATAGTGAGCTAATATAAAAGGGTTGACAGGGGATTTACGAGGGTACTATAAATCCTACAGCCGCCTATTCATATAAAAGTTGTAATTAATCAATGATTAAAAATAATCTTGCCAATGACTAAAATACATGTTACTATTACTTTCTCTTATTGATTTATTCTCTTATTTACTTTGCATATTTTACTTTTAAGGTTATTTTATTTTTAAGTTTTAAGTAGTGTAATCAAAACTCATTTCTCCCCCATCTTTTTACTTTGCATATTTTTAATTAAAATAAGTATTTTAGAAGTATCTTTAAAACTAGTAATCACAATCTCTGTGGGTTCGACCCCTACTTACCACTTACTATATTTAGGAAGTTGTAATAGGGTAAAATATAATTCAAATTTGTGCGCGTACGACAGCGTCCTACAACGTTAATGAATTAAACGATGAATTAAACGTTAAAATGGTGAATTAAACAATTGAGAACAAATACTGGATGTTACAATGTGGAAAAAACTTACAAAATAATAAATTAAACGGAATTTAACAAGAACTTAGCGAAAAATGCTATGGTAATTCAATAGTGTATAAATTGTATGCTACCACTAGCAATTCAGTAAAACTGATGCTTCCATATGAAATTTCTCAAAATTTAATAGAATGTGGTATGCTTGAAGAGGATTTTCCGCCCGTTTGGTAGGTGGTAATAAAACACGGTAATAATAATGAAAAACTAGTGTAATTTTGGTTGAAAAATCTCTTGGCTAATTTAATGGTCATGCTTGACAACCTTCAATCATCTCATTTTAATCATAAAATTTATTCCATAACATTACCAATGGGAGAGGTGGTATAAGGTAGTAATGGAATTTTGTGAACAAAAAAATTTTTTAGTGATCAAAATTTTATTACCATGGGAATGACATAAAAGTTTTTGATGAAATTTTACGCTATAAATCATTCTCATTACCACCATTTAGTACCACTAACCAAACGGGCCGTCAAAGATCATGGAAAATATCTTTGTTATGAAGATGTTAAGACCAAAGAGACATTTAACTCAAGGAAGATCTTGGATCATACTGCATACTATTATAAAAATATACTTCCTCTGGTTTTTAATAGTTGCTACATTTCTGTTTTTCACGCTATTCAATGCATGATTTTAATCTTTAATATCTCTAATTTCATATGATAAAAAATTCTAAAAAGTTAATATTAAGAAAATACACATTAAGACGAATCAAACAAGATCCCACTTGACTATGTTTTACATTATATACATAGAGAGGTATACATCAAATAAGATCAATTAGTGAACAGGAGTTGCTACAGGAACTGTAGCAACTAATAAAATTCGAAGGAAGTAGTTATAATATATAGCATCTATAATCTATAAAATTATCTATAATCTATTAACACTCAATTGAGCAATAATACTTTATTCAATTATTGTCAAGGGTGGAGTTTTATAGTCCAATATCACATTGATATTAAAATTTTCTCCACCTCCCAATTCTTGTGTGTTTTCTCTTTGTATTGCATTCTTTATTTTTCGATCTTGTTGTGTTCTTGGTTGAATTATTTGGATCAAACTCTAACAAACCTCTTATCAGTTGTCACCAACAAGTGTGTAATAGAATGAAGTATGATACCACCAAAGATTGTGTTAGAGAAGTCACGAGAAAGTGTCAAACTCTCTTTCATGTAGAGGTGTTTAGTCGGGTCATCGGGTTGATTTCGGGTCAGGTGTTTCGGGTCGGTTTAAAATCGGGTTTTGTGTTCACATTGGTTTTTACATAAATGTAGATCTATTTTTAAGTCGGGTCAAATCGATTTCGGTTATATAGTCGAGTGTCTATCGGGTCATCGGGTCTGTTTTGAACACTTCTACTTTCATGGCTAATAAATTAGTAACTTAAATTAGATGCGAAATCATGAGCACATAATAACTTTGAATTTTGTCAATTCCGTTGAGCGTAGATTTTTATTGAAGTTTTTAAATTAACTGAATTAAATAGATGATCAGTCTACATTAATCAAAGAATTAACTATTAGTTAAAATTCTCTCTTATTCATTGATTTAGGGACATTTCCTTTTTGCACAAAAAACTAGAAGCGAAGAGGGCCCACTTAAAAGTAGATGAAAACTCACTTTTTATATAAAGGACATTAATATTTACTTCTTCCGTTCCATAATACTTGCTACATTTCACTTTTTTACGCAATCCAATGCATAATTTTGATAATTAATATCTTAAACTACACTTATCTAAAAATTATAAAAATTTAATATTATGAAAGTATGCGATTAGACAATTCAAACAAGATCCCACTTGACTATATTTTTACTTACACATTAGTCGTAATACGTAAAATAAGCTTGAACGATGAATAGTGCACAAAATCGAAATGTAGCGAGTATTTCGGAACGGAGGAAGTATGTGTTATTCTTTTGTTATATAGTAAGGGTAAAATAGTAAAAACAAATGACAAAAATAGAAATGGGACATAATCAATGAATTGACCAAATAAGAAAATGTTCCTAAATGAATAGCTAGGAGAGAGTATTTAACATGTTAAATTTACTGATTAAGTTTTAGAAATTATTTGAACTAATCAAATATTCTGATCTATTTATTGAGTAAGAGAAGGGTTACAATAAATTAAGAATCATTAGGTGATATTAACAAATTTAAAATTATAAATTATGGAAGGGAAATTCCACGTGGTAACCCTGCGGTTTTGGTTTTTCCACGTGGTAACCAAAACTTTTAAAAAATCCATGCGGTAACCCTGAGGTTTACGTAATTGTTCTACCGTGACCTTTTAGCACATAAAATGTTAGCAAACGTTAATTTGAAGCTTTAGAGTTGTTGTACACCTATTTATGCAACTCACCATTTCAAATGCCATCAGTTTCAACCTTTTTCCCCTAAACTTATACCCCTTCTCTACCATTTTTCATCCAAATCATATATTTTCCCTCAAATCCAAGGATGGTAGAGTTAGGGTTTATATTTTGGGGGAAAAATGTTGAAACTGATGGCATTTGAAATGATCAGTCGCATAAATAGGTGTACAACAACCTTAAAGCTTCAAAATCAACGTTCGCTAACATTTTGTTAACATTTTATGTGCAAAAAGATCATAGTGGAATAATTTGGTAAACCTAATGGGTTACCATGTGGATTTTTTAAAAGTTTTGGTTACCATGTGAAAAACCCAAAACCTCAAGGTTACCACGTGGAATTTCCCAAATATTAATTATGTATTTTTAAATAAATTACTACTAGAGAAATTTGAAAACAAAATAAGTAAGAATTATTTGGATGACATTGATTAGTATATTAAGGTTTAAGGGTTGTTTGGCAAACAACTGATAGTTGATAGGTGATAGGTGATAGCTGGTAGCTGATTGAAGCAACAGATTTGGCTAGCTGATTTTATTAAGGAAAATTTGCTCAGATTAATCTCAACTATTACCTATTGGCCAAAAACAACCCTAACTATCAATTATTTTTTAATAATCCCAACAATCCTTGGAATTTGTTCAAAATAGACTCCCTCATAATGACCGGCTATTGTAGGTTCCCTTCCCCTTTATTTTTTTCACCTTTTTTCTTACTGAACTCTTCAAAAAACACATTCTCCTTCATTTTTATTAAGCTCCTTTTTCTTCTTCATTCTTCCTCCATTGTTAACCCTGAAATTCTAAAAAAAAAAAAAAACCAAATTCATGCTAATCCTACAAAAGCTTCAACTTCCCATAACATATGATATTCATCCATTTTAGACTCAATGAATTTAACTTCGTATAACATATGCAATTATGATTGTATTTCTTCTTACTTCAATGTCTTAAAATTTAATATTGAAGAAGTTGAAGTACGCTCAATGTAATTTGAAGCAATGTACTAATTTGGAACTAGTATTAAAACGTATTGAGTAATTGGAAGTAATTTTGAACAATGTAATTGGAAGTAATTTACTATTGAATAAAGCAATGTAATTGGAATTTGAAGCTTTTGGAGGTTTAGTATGAATTTGGTTTTTTTTTTTTTTTTTTTTTTTTTTTTTTTTTTTTTTTGAATATTAGGGTTTAACAATGGAGGAAGAATGGGAAAAAGAAGGAGTTTAATGAAAATGAAGGAGAATGTGTTTTTTTTAAAGAGTTGAGTAAAACAAAAAGATAAAAAAAATAAAGGGGCCGGGAAGGAACCTACAACAGTCGGTCACTATAGGGGGAGGAGGGGGGATCTGTTTTGAACAAATTCGAAGGATAGTTGGAATTATTAAAAAAATAATTGATAGTTGGGATTATTTTTGACCAAGAGTGATTGTTGGGATTATTTTGTGCAAATTTTCCTTTTATCAACTGATTTGATCATCTAGTGTTAGTTGATTGATCATCTAGGAGTGTTTGGTAAAATTTAGCTGATAGCTGAAAGGTGATTAGAGTAAAAAGACATAAAAAGACATGATAAATTTATTGATAAGTTGATCAAGTACTATTAATAAGCCTTCTCTAAAACATTAATCACAAACTTTCAAATGAGACGTGAAGACGGTTTCATGATGAATCCATGTATATTGCCAATGTACATTTCTATCTTAAAGTGATCACTTATAACCTCAAATTGAACGATCACTTACAATTTTAAAGTGGTCACTTTTATAGTCTTAAATTGATCACTTATAAATTAAAGGGATCACTTTCAATCTTAAAGCGATTAATTAGAATAGACTTATAAGGGTTCGTCAGATAGTAAGACGATCTTATAAAACCCAAAAAAAATAGTTGACCAAGTTAATTCAATCGTCATTAACTCATTATTACTCCATGCTACGACGTAAAGGCAACCACATAAAATCCATAATTTAAGTTGTTTAAAGATGATAATAAATAATATTGATTTATATTAAAAGAAAGTACTCGATCTATAATTTAACTTGGATTAAATAAGTGAATAGAAAATGAATTTAAAATAATAATAAATAGTAGTCTTAATTCATCTTAAAAAGATTTGGTCCATAATTTGTGTTGGATTAAATAAGTAAATAGAAAATTCATTTATTTGTGCAAACATGAGTTATTTCAGAACTTCAGAGACTGGAAAATATTTGGCTCAAAGGGGCGCATGCATTTTTGCAAGGTGTATCAATTTCAACTTTCTTACGGCCATAAATATGTTGAAAGGATTGTTATTTTAAAGTTGAATCCAATTTGTTTCTATAGCAATTAGAATAAATAAAAATAATGAAACCATTGATGTACTCAAGAGTTGAGATACTAAGATAGAGAAGCAAAACATACATAACCAATACAAATCAACTTAATTTAATAACTGGAGTTACTTAAATAAAATTTTTTGCATTGTTCACAAGAATTACATGCTTCATCATGTTTTTATGTTTTTTTTTATTTGGGAAATTCCACGTGAGAATCTTGAGGTTTCGGTTTTTTCACATGGTAACCAAAACTTTTAAAAAAAATTAACGTGGTAACCAAAACTTTTAAAAAATCCACGTGGTAACCAAAACTTTTGATCATTCTCTCGTTCTTAGAAATTATATATGTCATTTAGTCCATACAGTCCAAGAATTGTTGCAGCACAAATTAGGAGTTGATCAAAGAATAGAAAAAGGCAAAGACTTAATAACATGATTAGATACAATTAAACGAGGAAAGAATGAACAATGATGTAATATGTAGTGATAATAACGAATGAAAAACTTACTTATAATTTACGCAAGTACCTTTCAAATGGGTACACCCACCTGTATTGGACTGGTCCAGCTACTCTTTCCTCGTAAGGTAAGTGAATAGGCAAGTGCTCCATACAGTCGAAGGAGGGGGGAAAATTTTCTCCATTTTGCATAGTATTACTGGTATTTCCTCCTTTAATGTACTCATCTTTGTCGTTTTTAGTTTTGGAGAAGTCAACATCTTGAAGAATAAACTTAACTCAGTTAGAGCCTCCCAATTAATCGGTAAAGATAGCAATTTTGGTAAAGCAATAGGAATGAGGTGTTGCATGAAAACATGGCCATCGTGGCTCTTCATCCCAAAGATTGAGTGTTTTCCCATATCAATATTCCTAGCTAAGTCGGAAATATAACCATCTGGAAAATCTCAAACTCTTGATCCAGTCAAGAAGCGCATAAACTCGTCTATCATCTAGGGTATACGAAGCTATCAGAATTGCATTTCCTCTAGGGTGAAGGCTTCTCCTCATATTAAGGTCGCGTAAGTCACAACGAGCTGCAAAATGATCCTTTGTTCCTTTTTCCACACGCATTACCGTATTGAAAATGTTATCAAAAAAGTTTTTTTTCAATATGCATCACATCAAGACAATGTCTAATCATGTTGGTTTTCCAGTATGGCAAATTCCAAAATATGCTTCTGTTTTTCCACCCCCTGTGTAAGGACCATATTGTTCGTTGTATTCGTGTGTGCCATTCTCGTACACACTCTTCATACCATACATGTTTAGGTCCTCAAGTAACTCAACACCAACGCGAATACGTGGGGCATGTCTCGCCTCTTGAACACCAAGTATAAAATTAACTCTATCTCTCCTAAATGGATGACGGTCAGGCAAAAACATTCGATGACAATCGAACCAACACAGCTTTCTACTGTTTTTTAGATAAAATGACTTAGAATAATCAGTACCACAATAAGACATGAATTTTTGTCGTGTGTACTCCAACCCGATAACATTGAATATGCGGGAAAGTCGTTGATTGTCCACATCAAAGCAACTCTAAGACAAAAGTTACTCCTTGTGGACACATCATAAGTAACAATTCCATCCCTCTAAAGCATCTTAAGCTCTTCGATTAAGGGTTGCAGGTAAATATCAATGTTTTGCTTTGGATTTTTAGGGCCAGGAGCAATCACTGTTAGGAACATGTAAGGTATTTTCATGCACATCCACGAAGGGAGGTTGTAAGGTGTCAAAATCACAGGCCATGAAAAGTATTGTCGTCCCGAGTTCCCGAATGGATTGCAGTCGTCCGTACATAGACCGAGCCTCACATTTCTCGTCTCAGCGGAAAATTCTAGATGTTTGGTGTTAAAATTGATCCACACCTCTGAGTCTGATGGGTGGCATATCTCCTCCTCTTCTCTGTAGTGCTCATGGTGCCATCTCATCTCACCAACAGTTTCCTTTGAGGCATACAATCTTTGTAACCTTGGACCTATGGGAAGGTAAAAAATTGTTTCCTAGGGATACGTCGATTCCCTTCATCATCCTTTAGAAACTTTGTTGTCCCACATAATACCCTGCATCGTTTTAAATTCATTGTACGACCCCAATAGATCATGCATCCTTTAATACAACAATCAATCCTTTTTGCAGGTAATCCGAGAGCCGCTATCTGCTTCTTTGTGTCATAAAACCTGGTTGTCGGTAAAGCCTCCCGCAGAATCGCACAAAATTCATCATACAATCTTTCAGGACAATGATAATCAGTCTTCAAATTCGTCATTCGCCCAATCATAGACATTTGAGAATAGGTTAGACATCCGGGATATAGTGATTGTTGGCGGCCCTTAACATTTAGAATTTTTTTGCCTGAGGGTTCGGTTCTTCGAATAAATATATAAGTGAATGTTCCTCGGATGGAAAATCATTTTGACGGCTATCGTGTTGGGGGGAAAAGTTGTGGTATGTTTCTGGAAATGCACTTGCAGCAACATCGTGCACCATACACGTGTATTGATTTTCCTCGCGGTTTCTCACAAGGAAAGTATTATGTTGTTCCTCACAAACAAATGCATTACTACAAGTCTATAGCCCTCTCCAGCGAGTATATCATAATGGTACCTCCAATCGAATAATCCCCAACGAAACCCTTTCGCAAAAGATGATCTCTCACTTCAATCGGTTTTTTATAGTTAAAGTTTTTACATATAACACATGGACATCTAATTTCCGCACTTTAACTTTTACTGATAGCGAAATTCAGAAAAGCTTCAACCCCTCGCAAAAATTTTATATTATATGCCCCATCATCAAATTGTCTCCTATACATCCAACTTCTATTGTATAAAAAATATTCATTATCATCCGCCATTATAACAAATAACCTATGATAATAAATAAATATTATTGAATAAATTTAAACTATATTTATGTGTCTAAGTATTAGGTAAACAAAAAAAATAATCAATTAAAAAAAAATAGGAAAACAAATTAAATTTAAACAATAGTAAGCATGACAACTTAAAGTAATTAAATAGTAAAAAAATCATACCTGCAATTTATCTGATTATTATTATTCTTCAAATCAACAAAAACAATAATTTTTAGGATAAATGGAGATTAATAATCTCAACTTTGCGTGATCCGCTCAAAACAATCCCAACTTTCGATTATTTTCTAATATACCTAACTTTGCCACTTTGTTGCTCAGGACATACCCTTTAATATGGTTGGGATTGTTTTGAGCGGATCACGCAAAGTTGGGATTGTTTTGAGCGGATCACGCAAAGTTGGGATTATTAATCTTCATTTACCCTTCTTATTTCCATGACAAAAAAGGTGATTTACCTGTTATAACGGGTTACCATACTAAGGGTATGTCCTGAGCAACAAAGTGGCAAAGTTAGGTATATTAGAAAATAATCGAAAGTTGGGATTGTTTTGAGCGGATCACGCAAAGTTGGGATTATTAATCTCCATTTATCCTAATTTTTATGTGGAAATTGAAATTATTGTGAACCGAAATTAGACCAATGAAATACTTCGAATGCAAAAAACAAATGGATGCATCACAATTTGTAGACCACCAACGGTCATATTGTGATTTTTTGAATTTACAATTCAATTTTTTGAACTATCTATGAAACAAATGGATGCAAAAAACAATAATCCAACCTTTTGTCAATTTCAAAAGAATAATCTCAAATTTGGTTTAACATTGAATAATATGATATTTGAAGTTCGTTGACCAAGAATGTTGTTCCTTTAACAAATACTTAATAGTCCTAATTTCTTTATTAATGATAGATTGATATTCATGTTCTTGATACTCAGAGAGGAATTGATTATCATGATCATCTAGATTGCGCTCATTATCACCGTCTGTAAACGGACGTCACAACGAGGTTCAACAATGAAAACACAAAAGAAAAACAATTCAAAAGGAGCACAAGTGTTTATGAGGTATCTTTGATACCTCCCCTCAAATGTAGTTTTATTATAATGATTCAACAATACACTTATTATAAACCTCCCTTATCTTAAAAACAATCTCTCAAGATCACAAATACTAATGCAAAGTAAGAACACTCTCAAGTTTCTAATAATGCAATAACCCTCTCAAATATGTGTGTTTGTGGTGTATCTTACTCTAAGAATTACACTCCCTTTTATAGATGAAGGTGGGTGTGATTCTTAGAGTCTTACATAGCTCACCATAAAGCACAAGTAACTCCCTATTAACTATGCTAATAAACATCACAATTAACATAGAATTAAAGCAACACACTAAACAAGCAATTAAGCAACCTACTAAATGCTCCAAAACAGAAACAACACAAAATGGAATCCAATGTGACAATCTGACAGCCTCGCTCGACCAATAATGGGTCGAGCCAACCTTGCTCGGGTCGAGCCAATCTTCCAAAATGTTACTGCCTGCAATCTAACTCACCGCTCGACTTGGCCTCTCTCGCTCGACCGGTCAAGCGGCCCACAGGTGGGTCGAGCGAGCTTCTTTCGCATCAAAACTTGTTGCTTTGATCAAGCAGTTCCAAACTTCAATCCCACATAACTCGACACATCTTTATTGTCTTTATCCAAAGTACAAGAGAAGGCATATTCGATTAAATGACTAAAGTTAACGTCATAGTCAAGAATATTGTTACTTGCTTTAACAATCTCCCCCTCAAGTGCAATATTCTTACCATCCTCAAAAGTAACCCTCTTTGACCCAAACACACCACCATCACTTTTGTGACCTAGGCTACCACACTTAACTTGTAACTCATACAAGTTCCTCTTACTCCTTAATCCTTTCATGAGCACAAGACTCCCTCTAATGACTTTCAAAACCCCTTCATTTGCTTTGAAAGTGCATCCTTTACTGTCTAGTCTACCCAATGATATTATGTTCCTCTCAAACTTAGGTACATACCTCACATCACCGAGTCTTCTTTTGACACCTCCGAGAGTCTCAAATATAACTTCCTCAATACCTTCTACTTTCACCTTCTCATCATGTGGTAAAGTAATAAGGCCATTATCCCCAAAACTAAGCTTAGTAAATTTTTCTTTTTCATAACAAATGTGGAATGAGCAACCGGAGTCCATTACCCATTCCTTACTATGAACCCTCCCCCATCAAACAATAAAGCCCCATCATAGTCATCATCACTTCCAATTCCTAAAGCGGCGTTCTCGCTACCCTCATCATCATTTTTCCCATTCCTTAACTTTTTCATTCTGCTAAGGTCATCCTTAAATTCTTTCCACATCATTTGTATGTGCCCATTCCTTTTACAATAGTAGCACTCCTTGTCACAATAGTCACCCCTCCCTTGAGACTTTCCCCTTCCTTTATAACCTTTGTCTTTTGTTCTACCCCTACTAGAAGAACCTTCACCATACAAGCCATCGCCAACATTCTTCCTCTCTTCCCCTTCTCTTCTCACCATGAACCTATCATTCTCTCTCAACGCCGCCAATGCTTGATCAAGAGTGATAGAGTCCTTACATATGAGCAATGTTTGAACTATGTTTTTATAGTCCTTGGGAAGTGAAGCCAAGAGTAGTAAGGCTGGCTCTTCATAGGTTAATTTCCCATCCACATTTAACAATTGATACACCAACTTGTTAAATGTGTTTATGTGGTCTTGCATTGATGTATCCTCATCCTTTTTGAGTTGATACAATTCCCACCTCAAGCAAAGTTTATTTGTTAAAGATTTAGAAGCATACACCTCTTGTAGTTTCTCTAACAACTCACCAGAATTTGTCTCTTTCAAGTAGTTGTACTTGATTTTGGGTGCAATGGCAAGCCAGATTGTGCTTACCGCCTTCTTTCTCATTTGTGCCCATTTTGCCTTCTCAATATGATTTGGCCTCTCTTTCAACAAAACATCATAAACGCCTTGTTGCACCAAGTAGTCCTCCACGGAGCTTTTTCAAATGACAAAGTTGATTTTTCCATCAAACAATTGAATAAGGAACTTTCCCCCTTCACTAATTGTGTTTATAATATTCTTATAACTTCACTTTCATACCCCAAATGGCCCAAATTATATTCCCGCTCTGATACCAATTGAAAACGGACGTCACGACGAGGTTCAACAATGAAAACACAAAAGAAAAACAATTCAAAAGGAACACAAGTGTTTATGAGGTATCTTTGATACCTCCCCCTCAAATGTAGTTTTATTATAATGATTCAACAATACACTTATAATAAACCTCCCTTATCTTGAGAACAATCTCTCAAGATCACAAATACTAATGCAAAGTAAGAACACTTTCAAGTTCCTAGCAATGCAATAGCCCTCTTAATTATGTGTGTTTGTGGTGTATCTTACTCTAAGAATTACACTCCCTTTTATAGATGAAGGTGGGTGTGATTCTTAGAGTCTTACATAGCTCACCATAAAGCACAAGTAACTCCCTATTAACCTATTAACTATGCTAATAAACATCACAATTAACATAGACATAAAGCAACACATTAAACAAGCAATTAAGCAACCTACTAAATGCTCCAAAATCGAAACAACACAAAATGGAATCCAATGTGACCTTCTAACAGCCTCGCTCGACCAATAATGGGTCGAGCCAACCTTGCTCGGGTCGAGCCAATCTTCCACAATGTTACTGCCTGTTTTCTGACTCACCATCGACCCTGGCTTCACTCGCTCGACCGTTCGAGCGGCCCACAGGTTGGTCAAGCGAGCTTCTTTCGCATCAAAACTTGTTGCTTTGATCAAGCAACTCCTCATCAAATGTTCCAAACGTCAATCCCACATAACTCGACACATCTTTATCGTCCTTCTCCAAAGTACAAGACAAGGCATGTTCAATTAAATGATTAAAGTTAACGTCATAGTCAAGATTATTGTTACTTGCTTTAACACCATCTTCATCTTAACATTATGTAAATATCTATTTGCCTTTCTTCCCATTCTCCCGTTGTCTCTTTCTCAATCCCCACCTTCAGTTATATGTTTTTGATTTTAATCACGTTTTTTGAATTCTTTAACTTAAATTAATCTTATTGATTTTATATTGCCTTAATTTGTATTGTAATTGGAAATTGCCATATGGGTTTGTGTAAAAAATTTTATATTGTAGGTCTATATTGTTAGTAGATATATGGGCAAGAAATAAGAAAGGCATAAATAGAAGAATATGATTTTTTTAGGAGGAATGTATTGACATTGCATACAAAATTTTCCACTAGGGGTTATTAAGGATTAATCAAAGAGTTGGATTGTGTTATAAAATTGGTGAAAAGTGAGATTATTCTACGTAAATTTTTCTGAATAAATAGTTCAACAGAGTAAATAACTATATACTATATTAAATGTTTAGTCGGAAGCTAATAACTACGTCTATGTAACTGCTGATTATATCAAACTTAAAATATAAAATTTGATTAAATTGCATTTCATTTAATTAACTTTAAACAGTTGTGTCCAATATTTGGACTAAAATATTGTAACAATCAACTATAAGTGCGCCCATCACCAGTAATAGGGACAAATTGCAAAATACGTTTATAGATATGCCTAACACTAGGACTAGGGACAGATTGTAAAGTACGCTTATAGATATGCCCAGGACAAGGACTAGGGACAGATTGTAAAGTACGTTTATAGATATGCCCAGCACCAGGGCTAGGGACAGATTGTAAAGTACGTTTATAGATATGCCCAGCACCAGGGCTAGGGACAGATTGCAAAATACGCTTATAGATATGCCCATCTCCAGGACTAGGGACGGATTGTAAAATACGTTTATAGATATGCCCTTCACCAGGACTAGGGACGGATTGTAAAATACGTTTATAGATATGCCCATCACCAGGACTAGGGACAGATTGCAAAATACGGCTGTTGACATGCCCATAACCAGTACTAGGGATGGATCGCAAAGTACGTCCATATAAACGTTTATAGATATGCCCTTCACCAGGACTAGGGACGGATTGTAAAATACGTTTATAGATATATCCATCACCAAAGCTTGGGATAGATTGCAAAATACGTTTATAGATATGCCCATCACCAAGAGTGAGGGCAGATTGTAATATACGTCCATATATGTGCCCATGACAATTTTCATGTAGGGCATAACTGTGAGTTAGACCTTTAGAAATGACACTTTCCTCGGATCCATCCTGAATATAATGGGTATTTTGGTTTTTCCTCATTAAAACTCTTGTTGCTTGTATAGGAGCAATAAACACTAATAGCCCTATAACAAGCGCATAAGCTAGGGTCATTGGAGTTGCACTAGAAATCATGGTTGGTTTTGAGTAAATAGTAAGAAGAAGAATATATTTAACTTTTTATATGTGTTTTTGGAATAATGAAAAATGATAAGTTTTAAATACATGAGGAGAATCATCTCAATCCTTAAGTCAATCCTAAACATTAGGAAACAAATTATTCATCCAATCACAACATCTATAAACTAGGAAAGAAATTATTTTTTCCAATCTAAAAGATATGCAATATAATATCTCTATCCTATCTATATGATATGAATATCATTAATTATTTATCCTTCTACAAGATATGCTATATTCAAATTTCTTTTTGAGGAGTATCACTTTAAAACTTTTTTTTATTAATTGTTTTCTCAATTATATTTTCCAAAGTCCATATGCATTTCTGTTTTGTTGTTTATCAAGAAGTTTATTATCCATATGCATTAAGATGTGGGACCTTATGTTTTTCATTTTTGATTAAAGTTAGTTGACACCAAAAATGAAGAAAATGAGGAAATTAGAAATAAAAATATCCTACATATATAATATCTATTAGTTTTGTATGTATAAAACTATCCATTAAAAATACAAACTAAGGTTATTAAACTGAAAATGATTTTTTTCTAAAATATTATAAAAACACACATTATTACCAATTTTAAGCTGAGATAAAAATAATCCAATTCTTAAAAATCACCGCCCTTTATATTGTGTTGCCACCTTTTTTAATAAAAATATTAAAATGACCCAGAATCTATTTTTAATTATAAAATCAAAATTATTATTAATAATTATACTACAAAAAAAAAATTAAATTATAAAAAAGAAAATAATTTTAAAAAATCGAAAATAACCTATTCGCACGCTTTGTGCTAAATTTTGATATATATTCACTCTATTGGAAATAATATTTGATGGAAACATTACATTAATGCAACGTTTATGGCATTAGAAACTAGACTTCAATAACTTTCCAATGATATATTATATGCCTAATTTCGATAACCGAGCAAGAAATGACTATCGTTTAAATTTTACTTGTGCTGAAATTTGATAAATGTTCACTCTATTCGCCATGATTTTTGATAAGAAAATTGCATTAATGAAAGGTTCGCAGCATTAGAAATTAGACTGCAAGAGTTTTCCAACACTAATATAATCAAGTGAGAAATGACGACCATTTAAAATTTGATAAATGCTTTACGCGACTTTGATGCGGTCCAGTTGCGCGTTTCGTGCGACTTTGCGCGTTTTGTGTGACTCAGCGTACTAAAGATCAGTACAAACTTTAAATGGTCGTCATTTCTTACTCGGTTATCATAATTCGACATATAATATATCGTTGGAAAGCTATTGAAGTCTTATTTTTGATTCCAGAACCTAGCATTAATTAGAGTTTCCTATATAAAGTTATAGACAAAAGAATGAACTTGTACAAAATTTCAGCACAAAAAAACATTAAACAATTGTCATCTATCGCTCAATTATTGGAATCGACCATATAATATATCTTTGCACAGATAAGCATAGTTTTCAATATCGCAAACATTGCATTAATGTGATTTTTCTATCAAAATTTAAGACCAAAAGAGTTAGCATGTACTCCCTCTGTTTTCATATGTTCTTCTCACTTTCCCATTTGAAAATTTTTAAAAGTTCTTCTCATTTAGAATCTTTCTATTTTAGTAACCAATAGAATTCAAGGAAATTATTACACTTACACTCTAATCTATAAAAATTAATTTACATGTTAATTCCCAATACATTTACTTTACATACACCCAATGAAATTTAATGATATTATTACACTTACACTTTAATCAATAGAACCTTTATTTTTTATATTATTTTACTCAACTCTCATAGTATCTATTTTGTAATTATAGATTATATTGGTTTCTTCCCAGATTCCAAATGGGAAGAACAAATGAAAACGGAGGGAGAATTAAATTTCAACACAAGCAATTTTTGATGCTGACGGCCGTTATCGTTGCTTACGAATCATTTTGGTCTTCTTTTCATTTTCCATAGTGTTTCGATACTAAATTTCAGTTTGTAGAGTTTTTTTAGAGAGAAGTTAGACAGGTAAATGTATGAGATTTAGTTTAAGGGCAATATTGCAGTTTCAATATATAAAGATGGCGACACAATGAAAATGAGAAAAAAAAATTAAAATGATTATTTTTGAAAATACAAAATATGTTGTAAGTGATAACACGATATACTCAGCAAAAGAAGTCGTTATATTTCTGAGCGGCATTTTTATTCATATTTTAATTCCTAATTTCTTAATTTAAATTCCTATTTTTATAATAAACACTTGCTCAAACGAGAGATTATAATTTATAAGCCATTAAGTTAGTTACGTACTTGGACTTTAGAAAAGGACCTTATACCAATTCTTCAAAATATAGTTGAAAATTAGATTATGTACACCTAAACCGGCCGATTTTGAATTATTTTGAAGAGTGTAATAAAAGTAGTAGAAACTTTATTTTGATAGGACATCATATTAGTAAGAATTTTCGATTGATATTGGAAAGTCGAAAACTAGTCGAAAATTATAGTGTAATAATAGTAGGAAATCTAAATAGTTTTGCGACTAATAATATACTCCCTCCAATTCAATTTAATCGTCTCATTTGAGTTGGGCACGAGTATTAGGAGTGGAATGGGGTCCACCAAAAAGGTGGTAGTTGGAGTATTTAATTGATTAAATTAATTGTAAAGGTGTTAATTTGGGTATTATAAGTAATAAAAGTGGAAGTATATTGGTCATTACTTATGTGAACATGAGGTATTTAAGTAGAAAAAAAATCATTAACAAAAATGGAAATGAGATAATTGAAGTAAATTGGCAAAATAAAGAAATGGGACAATTCAAATGAGTTGGAGGGAATAAGTCGGTATTTTTTTGAATAACTTTTAATTCGAAAAATTAAAGTAGATTGGTCGAAAAATTGTATTCTATGTTTATTTTGAAACTAGTATTTTTTTTTTTCAAAAATTAACTTCCAGCCATCACTAGTTAAAAAACTCCTATAGTAACCCCTTATTTGTATATTTTCTTTTAACAAAAGATACTTATTAACGTTATTTATACCTTTTAATTAAACAAAAGATACAAAATATATACCACCCAAAATTTCAGTTCTTTTGAAATAGAGGCGCCACATAACCCAGTTTCTTCTTCAATTTGACGCCCAAATTTACTTTCCTTCATCTTCTGCGCAGGTCACCGCCCACCCTCAACCTTCTCTCACACGCCCAAATCAGAAACCCAAGTCACCACTCCACGCCTTGAAGAACAAAACAAAACATACCAAGTGTTACTATATACTTCCTCCTATTCATCATAGGAGTCCCATTTGACTTTCCATGGATTTTAAGGAGAGTCAAATGGGACCACATGTGTAAGAAAAAATGTAGAGTTTTTGAGTTTTTATAGGTGTAAAGTGGGATTAGTAGGTATGACGGTGTAAAAAAAGTTAAGTTTAGTAGGGATAAATTGGTAAAGTTAACATAACTTAAAATAGAAATGAGACATTTATAGTGACTTGACCCAATAAGGAAATTGGACACTTAAGGTAAATAGGAGGTAGTATATTATTAGTTTTATTAGTATAGTAATAGTGTATAATGAATAGTCATATATATTAGTATACTTCCTCCGTATTTGGTTATTTGCAACTTTTACCAAAAATGCCGTATATTATTATTTGCAACTTTCTTTTTTTTTCCCATTTATAGAAAGTTTTTTATTACTTTTTTATTATCTCTCTCTTACTTTTTTATACTCTCTCTTACTTTTTAATACTCTCTCTCATACTTTTTAATACTCTCTCTTACTTTTTAATATTATAATACTATAATCCCACCCCATTAACTTCATTAATCTATTCTAATACACTACTAAAAGTTTTGCCTAGGAGTCCGTAAAGGACCCCAAAGTTGCAAATAATTAAATACGGAGGAAGTATTATTAATTGTATTAAAATATTTTTAGTCTTATTATCATAATATTAGTCTGTTGGTCTAGTATTAGTTAATTTTGTATTATTATTAGTATCAGTGATAATTTTGTAGTATTAGTGGACAGTGGTACTATCGTAGTACTAGTATAATCTCAGTGATATTAGTTTAATATTAGTGTAATATTCGTATACTGTTAGTAATATTAGTAAATTATTAGTTGTATTAGTGTAGTATTTGTAGTACTACTCGTATTAGTATAGTATTAGTCGTATTCATAGGCGGATCCAAGATTCAAAAGAATGGCTAACACCATTCATGATTCACCAACGTGTTGAAAAAAACTACGGCCAACAATTTTGTTTATAAAATGGGCATTCCAAAAATATTTCATTACTCAAAATTACATGTTACAAATTACAATGAGATCAGAGTCTAACATAGTCTTGCAAATTTCTGTAAAATAATAATATGATATAATATATTATTGATACGTGCAATTATTTGCACTTATCTATGATATTTTATACTCCTTTTTGGTTGTTTTCTTTGGGGTTTTAGGTAGATATTTTGATGATATTTGATAATTTTGTCTCATGTGGTGCGTTATTGTATTTTACTAGTACTTGTTTTTGAGGCAAAATTGAAGCTTTATTAGGATATTGTGAAGTGATAAGAGGGTGAAGGCTTGGAGAAATAGCTTAAGACCCCTTGTTATATGAAGAATCCATGACAAAGATGATTTTATGTGAGGACAAAGCAAAGAAACGAAGCGTTTGGGACATCAGTGAGCAAGCGACGAGTTTTCACCCTGAAATGACGCTTGTCGCCAATATCGGACTATGCAAAAAGGAATCCAGAGACAAATCGACGAGTCGTCACTTCTATGTGACGCTCGTCACCAATTTTCAGAATGCCAATGAAATGTTCCAGTAGCTTTGCGACGAGTCGTCACACCATGAGTGACGATCGTCGCTCATCACAAAACTTTGTACCAGTTGTCCAAAGGCAAAGCGACGAGTCGTCGCTCTATGAGTGATGATCGTCGCTCGACAATTCCATCAATCTAGAATCAGGCAAAAAGTATGTGACGAATCGTCGCATATCAAGCGACGCTCGTCGCTTTGCGATTTTCACCAGGATCTAGGCGGTTTCTTCTGAAATTTTTGGAGCCACTATATATAGTGGGGGTTACTATTCTTATTTTCCTGTCTTAGAACCAACTTTATTTCAGTTTTCTTTAAGTTCTTTCAGTTTTCTTGCATTTTCATTATTGTAATTTCGATTCCCGCATCGCACTTTCGGATTTTCGAAGCTTTTCTTGAAGAATTCATTGTTGCATTTGGATCTCGTATATCTAGTTTATGTGATTTGTAAGTTTTTTTACGTTATCATCTTGTTCTTCGTTCTTGTTCATCAATTATTGTATGTTTTTCATGATGATGATTAGTGAGTAGTTTTCTTAGCTAGGGTTAGGGTAAAATCCCTAATTCGAAGCATGGATTGATATTTTATTGATTGATTGTGTGCGATTTGAGCCTATGATGGAACCTATGCTTAATGAATTTCGATTTAAATATCTTTATTAACCTTTTCAATAAAACAGAAGTTTGAGATTAGGATTAATTTAGGCTTAAGATATATTTAAGTTAAATTCCTTCTAGTATTAACCAATAGAACGGAAGTTTGAGGATTAATATTAGTTGGCCGACGCCCTAGTGTTTGTCATATCTTGTTTCATACAATCATGAGAGTGATTGAATTCCTTGTTAGAATTAGGTGATGCCCGACGCCCTAGAGTTTGTCATATCTTGTTTTAACACCATTATAATACTTGTTTTAGTTTTTTGCACCCTAGGATAAGATACAAAACCCATTTTATTTGTTTTTTCTTGTCTTGATTATCATAAAACATACAACCTAGAATTATATAGCCTCCTTGTGTTCGATCCGCACTACGCGTACATCGTGCGCTTACGATATATTAATTAAAATTGGACAATCAATTGTTAGGGTTTTATTTTAATGCCGCAAGTGTACGGGTGTCGTAGCACAATTACGGGTCAGATCACAGGGAGGCAAGATTAATATAAGTATCGTTCAATTAATCACTTTTGGAACAGAAGATTTGATTGGTTGTTACTATAAACTACATGAAAATGTTTTAGAGATATGTTGATAACAAGACAATAAAAGGACTAGGACATAGGAATTCCCCACTAATAGCATGTGATTATGTCGATAAGGATTGCAATTGATTCCGTTGAATTGATTTACCAATCTAACTTAATCACTCATTTTCGGGATGGTAATCAAATTAAAACAAATTAAATGGGTTCTCTTAATCTCAACTTTCGTATTTTGATCGATTAACATCACAAGATAACATACTACTCAATCTCAACTTTCGTAATTTTGGTGTTAAGAGAAATTAAAAGACTTTAACTTGAATGATCATACATAACAATTTAATCAAACCAATTCAACATCACAATCATCAATACTCATCTAACAATCACATACATATTAGGGTTCAAATCTAATGTCCTAGCATACAAAACTACTCACTAATCATGGTTATAGAGATTTTTATGTATACTAAACTATCATGAAACAAGATATAAGACATAATTTAAAAAAACTTGAATATAAAAGAAATACCTTTACAATGGAGGATTGATGAACGATATGTAAATTGCTAATAAAATCCAAGAGTACAATGTTGAAATTCTTCAAAGGAAAGCTTAAACTAATTCTATGGAATACAAAGAGAGAAAATAAAATTTTGAAAGAAGGAAAACCTTATCATCTAAATTAGGGTAACCTCCACTTGAATAGTGGTTCCAAAAATTAGGAGAAAAGACCGTTTAAAATCCATCAGACGAAAAGCGACGACACGGCACATCGGGTGCGACGAGTCGTTACATATGTACTGGCCTGGAAAAGAGAGTTCAGAGAAAAGGCGACGAGTCGTTACAAAGGAGCGACGAGTCGTCGCATAGAAGCAGCGAGTCGCCACTTTGGAGCGACGAGTCGTCGCTTCTGGTCTGACTGACGAACTTTGAACTTGGTTGTCGGATATGGACATATAATATACCGTTGGAAAGCTCTTGAAATCTACTTTCCAATGTCGCAAACCTTGCATCAATGTGATCTCTCGATCAAAAGTTATGGCCAAAAGAGTAGGCATGTATCAAATTTCACTTCAAAACATTTGTCTTTTAAGCACTTTTCTACTCTTTTCTCTTTTGCCCATCGTCATTGTACAACATCTTCAAGCGAGCAACAATCTCTTCACTTATTTAAGGGGTCTTAGGCTATTTGTCCAAGCCTTCACCCTCTTATAACTCCATATACTAGTAAAAAACTTCAATTCCGCCTCATATTATCATAAATCCAAAAAATAAGCATAAGAGACAAAAATTGCAACAATTCAATACTATAATCCCTAAACACCACTATAACTTCGTTCAAGGAGCGTAGAAATAGTACGGATAAGTGCAAATAATTGCACTTATTATCAATTATCCACAATTCCACACCAAATAAACCCAAATTTGTACACTTACTTCACCAGTCATCAATTATTCAATAATCAATAAGCCACACACATTCACGCCATTGCAGAAACTGATACCAATATTTGGAAACATAAACAAAGAGTACATGTTAGAGATATATGGGTTACCAAAGGAACTACACCACCTAACAAGGTTGATGGTTGCCTTAAACTTTCAAGTTCTCATAAACTTGCTTCAACTTGAAGATGTTGAGCGAGTTTCACGAGAGCATTCTCTTCCTTTTTATGTTTAGGGGCACGTTTAACATCCCTCCAAATGTTTGACAACTTGTCTATGATACTAGAGACTATATAAATTTCATCCATCGTAACGTAATGCACTTTCATTTATTATACACGCGTTGTAATTCATGAAATTGATCCATCACCGGACGGTGGTCCAACATTTTGTAATTATTGAAATTACTAACTAAAAACTTTTTAGAATTTGCATCTTCCGACATATATTTATCTTTTAAGTACTATCCCATAAAATCTTAGTGGATTTATGAAATTGATAAATATCGAAAAGAGAATTGCACATATCGCTGAGGATGCATCCTCTACTTATAAAATCATCGTTCTCCCAGTTGTTGCGCTTTCTTGCCTCCTCTAAAGTTTCATTCTCCTTCTCTTCCAATTTCGGAGTGCTTATCACATAGGTCACATTGTGGGAAGTCAAGAGGATGAGCATTTTCTTGTGTAATCTTCCGAATTCCACACCCAAAAATTGTCCAATTTCCTGAAGCTTGAAGTGAGTTCCTTGACGCTTGTCATATATGATCACAGAAATTATCACAATAGATTATTACAAATAATAATACAGTAAATAAACTACAAATTCAAGATGACTTTCTAGTGTCTCCTTTGTGTATGGCAATTTATTCCTTGCTTTGAATAAACCATGGGTTGAACAACACCGTAGAGAAGATTTGTTTGTAATGGTTACATCATTCGAAAATCTTGATATAGATTGTAGACGACTACAAACTTTCTTATTGTGATATTTCCCCACAAATATTGTATGTTTTGACTTTAATTTAATAATTAACTTTTAAAATAAAGCTATATAAACTTAGTAGGTTGCAAAGACATATGACAAGTTCAAACCTTTGCTTAACATACACCAAATGTGAACTTCATCATCGGAAATTACCATATATCGAACATATATAGTAACAAGAAGACTTTGTATGTGACTTGATATAAATTCTAGGCAAGACTCTCTTCCTAAAACATCATTTCCTCCTAACTTTGATGCTTGGGAATGTAAGTCAAAAATATGTTTATATTCATAGCATAAGGAAATTAGAACGACATGGGAAAACTTAAATGAATGAAGAAAAGGAAATTTACAATCGAGTATTGAAAGTTCTTTATCTAAAGTGCAAGAGAGGAGAAGAATTCAGAAATTGCATGTATATCTCATGTACATTTCATGTATATCTCATGAAAGAAATAACTTACACATGGCTTCTATATTTAAAGAAGAGCATACAGCCATTCATGAAGTAATATGTCACTTCATGAACTGCAACATATATCAATCCATCCCAATATATTTAGTTAATATAACCATATTAACCGTATGTAGTTATCGCATAACTAACATCATCATCATCATCATTATCAACCCAATATCCCGCTCGAAAATAGGGTCTTGGTGATGAACAATCCATGTCCATACTCCCTTAGGAGGCAATACTAGAGGTAAGCGGTCAATGTTACCCCGAGAAAGTGAGAGCCCTCCATAGAGAGGAAAAGGTTATCACTTTTGCTTGGAGGTCAAAAACTACATGCAAAAGAATTACAATAGATGAAACAAAGATTGAGATAGCATGAAAGATCCGAAGGGTATCACTAGTGGAAAAAACGACATTGGCTGCGAGACATTGGCTGCGGTTTTAGTTTATACGCAGCCAATATATAAATTAAAAAAAAAAAATTAAAATGGGCTGCGGTTTTTAAAGTTGTCCGCAGCAAATAAAAAAAATAATATAATGGGCTGCGGTTTTATTGTTGTCGGCAGCCCTAAGCCCATGAGTTCCTATAGCTAAACCCTAATATTTACATAAAATATGGCGCATCAAGTACCCTAACAAAACCTTCACTTCAAAACCTAACCCTTCACTTCAAAACCCTTCAAAACCCTTCAAAAACCTGTAAACCTTCAAAACGGCGCATCAAGTACCCTAACGAAGAGTTCCTCCTTCAAACCTTCAAAACTTCAAAAATTCTAAACTTCGAAACCCTTACAAACCTTCATCAACGGCGAAGATTTTGGTAGATCTTGAATTTTTTGAGTTTGTAGATATTGAATTTTTGTAAGTTTTTTGGTTTTTTACCATTTTTACCTTCACTTTCATCAAACTACACGTTTCTGATTTTTCAAAACCGGCGAGAATTTGGCGAGAATTTGGCGAGAAGTTCGAAGATTATGGCGTCCTTAACTTGAAGATTTTGAAGATATCTTGAAGATCTAGGTTTTGTAAGATCTAGGAATTTGTTCTTGGAAGATTTTCGTTTTTTTTATTTCGTTTTTTTTATTTGTAAGTTTGGTTTGATCTATTTTGTTCTGTAAGATCTATTAAGTTGATGTTCTTGTTCTTTGATTTCGATCTGGGTTTTTTTTTTTTTTTTTTTTAATGTTCTATAAGATCTGTAAGATCTGAGTTTGTAGATCTATGTTGTTCTTTGATGTTCGATCTATTTTGATTTTCGGTTTTTAAGTTCGATCTATAAAGTTGATGTTCTTGTTCTTTGATGTTCTTTAATCTTGTTCTTTGATGTTCGATCTGTAAGATCGTTTGAATGTTCATTTTCAGATCCAAAAAAAACTGGTCTTTGGAATGGAATTAAACGAAAAGCAAAAAAAAATTTTTTTTTTATTTTGAAAAAAGGCTAAAGGGCTGCGGTTTTTTGACCTGTCCGCAGCCCTTTAGTCTTTTTTGGGCTGCGTATTTTGACCGCAGCCCTTATCTAATATTTTTTGCCTACAATAATGGCTGCGGTCAGAATACGCAGCCCATAAGGGCTAAAAAACCGCAGCCCTTAAGGTTTTTTCCACTAGTGTATAAAAAAGAAAAGAAAAGGGGTAGGAAAGATAACAGCTAGACTTCAAGGCAAGAAAGACAACTAAAGAGACTATAGCTAGTCTAGCATGTGAATCTGACGTCTCCAACTAACAAAACCCAATAAAACGAACATTGTAAAAACCAGAAATTTGCTTTGAAAACTCACGACCCCCGAGCCTTTTCACAATTCGTGAAAAACACTTTCTACAAAATCAATAACTTTGCAATTTTGGGATATTTCTAATTAATTATTTATTCAATGAATTAATTTATTCTTTCTGATAACTATTATACGCTCTAAAATGAAAATAACAAAGATACTTGGGTTATGAGATGAAAATTCACATGAGATATAAGTCAATCACTTGAACCGATTAGCACAAACCGATCAAAATAAATGATTAAGTGTTTCTGTAAAGAATAAAATCAAAAAAATAATGAAAGAGTTTATAACTCTTTATTATGTTTCAAGAGAATGAGAAAAAGATAAAATAAGTAAATAAACTCAAGTGTGTTTGATCACCAAGCAACCACTCCTATTAATAGAGTTATGTAGCAATGAATCATCCAAACCCATTTACAAATAGTATCCAAAAGTTATCATATTATAATCAAGTAAAACATTAGTTCATAACAACACAACACTACTCTGTTGTTTCTGCGAAGAAACTTGAATTGATGTTATTGCTTGAATTCACCTGAGGAGGTAGTAATGAAGGAGCTGAATCGCCTTGTTGTAGATTTGTGTGGTTTCGTCTGTAGCTGTGACCTGCACACAAGTTAGCCTAACCCGGGATGTGATCTCCCGGAAGGGCACTCCGACGCTCAAGTCAGTAAGCAGAAATAATAATATGATCGACAGATGAAAAGTAGAGATTCGGGATTATAAAGGTTGTGAAGGATGATGATTTCAGATGAATAGGGAGATCACTTGATTTGGGTATGAGTGTAGTGCAATGAAGTGGTCTGAGAGTGTTAAGTTAGATGGAGAATGAGTAAGAAGTTACCCATTTTATACCTGAAGAATGAGTATTTTTAGGAGATAATGGGATAATGGGAGATAATGGGATAATGGGATAATGGTGGTTATTTTTAGAATATGGGTGGTTACATGCTTGGTGATCAAGTAAGGTAGTTTTCAGATAATAAAAAGGGCATATATGACAATAACAATAATAAATTAATTAAATAAATAACATAAATAAATACTACCATGACATTTAGCCCCACGCACGAAGAAAAATGTAGAGCCCCAATAACGCGAAATATATTGCTTCGTGCGGAACTGTGGATCAAGAAAAATGAAGCCCCAAGCACCCCCTTATGCCGCGAAAACTGAGCTATCATACCGCGGCTCAGGTTTAAAACCAACACTTGGGAAAATTTTGACCTAAAATCTCCCATGAAGAATCCGTATTATCAATGTCGTGGTATAATGCCATAAAACCAATCTTGAAGGATTATGATGACTTGGGATTCATATATAGAATCCGTATTATAGATGTCGCGACTTTTGCCGATCAACCCTTCCGTGGCCTAGCATCAAGGTCACTCAGCATTTCCATACTAAGAAAAATTTATGTTTTCCTGTCCATAAATTGTGATGCGAACCAATAAAGTGTTCAAAAGAAACCATGCGATAAGGTCCAAATGAAATAAACTTTGGATTCTTGCCTCGACGAGTCCATGCTTGGTTGAAGCCCCATGAATAATAAATATTTGGCCTTAGAGCCCGATAGAATGATTCGATATTTGAACGTGATATATTGATATAGCCCAGCAGTCAATCACCTGGGACTTAGATAAGAAATCATACTATGTGAATCCTCTGAAGATGAATATTGATCGGACATAGGTCCGCATTGATGAATATGGATCGGACATAGGTCCGCATCGCTGAATATTGATCGGACATTGGTCCGCAATGCTGAATATTGATCGGACATTGGTCCGCATTGCCTAGCTGTCAATCACCCGGGACTTGGATAAGGAATCAAACAAGGTGAATCCTTTGAACTTTGATGAACACTGAATACTGAATGCAAAATACTGAATATTGAATATTGAATACTGAATACTGAATACTGAATATTGATTGGTTGTCAAGTACGTCTGACAAGCTGTTAGTGTTGAAACATCAAGTACGTCTGATGTTTAGACTGACTGATCGATAATAATGGATTGTAAATGTTTAAATGATTCTTTGAAATGCTGCCAAGTATGTCTGACAGGTGATTTTAATGAACTCTAGAGAATAATATGTCAAGTACGTCTGACATATCTAGATCAATAATGGATCTCAAAGAATTTCTTGCATTAAATGAAAATGCAATCTGAAAGTACGGAAAACACTGATACTATGATCGATGATATGACTAAGTATGGTAGAGTATGGATTATGATGATACGAATAATGATGATACTAGCCCCTTGCATATCTTGTTAATGAAGAACTTTTTCAAATGATCCCTATTAGTCCGAGTTATCAAACTAGGTGACATTCGCAAGGATCCCACTTTCAAACAAGGTGAAAGTTTGATAATGAAGATGAATACTAAGAAAATATCGCCCCAAAATCAATCATTTTGGGACTTAAATAATAATATGACTTTCAAACTAAGTGAAAGCTTTGTGATTCCATAACATGACAAATAAAGTCAACGTTTCGGGACTTCAATAATAATAATCGCTTTCATTCTAGGTGAAAGCTCAGATGACTTCATAATATGAATAATAACGTCCACATTTTGAGACTTGAATAATAATATGACTTTCAAACTAAGTGAAAGCTTATATGATTCCATAACATGACAAATAAAGTCAATGTTTCAGGGCTTCCATAATAATAATGACTTTCATTCTGGGTGAAAGCTTAGATGACTTCATAATACGAATAATAATGGTGAGGTATTGAATTCCCATGTAAATGTAATAAACGATTCGTTTAATATATGCCAATATCATAGTTCATCACGTGTGATGATTCATAAATACAACAAATACGAAACACCCGATATATGTTGATGAATAAAAGCAAGAATAGCCGTATGATGATCATCAGATTAATACAATATATTCTTCACATGGTTTGAACCATTATCAGATCATACCCGGATCTTGGCATCACATTGAATTGGCTAATATGTGGACTAATATTTTTAGACCAAAACCACTTAGTAGAAGTTAGTTTGGAAACGTTCTACGGGTCATCTAATCCTTTAGATAGTACATCAAACCGAACTTCAAAATAAGGACTAAAATTTTTAGTCAGTTAAAGTTGGTTTGGAAACATATTCTACGGATCTAATAACCCTTTATAAGGTACATCAAACCATACTAAAGGCATTCCCTAATTTTTAATTAGTAGTTGTCGACAACAAATTTGATGTTTCTGGAGATAACATAACAAAGAGGTGAATTTTGAGTTTGCATTTGATTGACAACCCACAACAGAGTTTATTTAAGGTTGTAATCTTTTTGAATCCTTTTGGAATATATCTCAATTAGTTAGGACCATTTTATAATTCCATGTTTTCAAGAGATATGAAAAGAACCTATCTCGACTTTTATGGCTTCATCAATGTTAGATATTCTCTAAATATTAAGATTAAACAGGTTCGAAGCTCACTTAGAAGACCAAATATTTTCCAAACATCAAATTCATAAGAAAGTATGAACAAATGTCATATCTAGTCTAAGTTCATGAAATTCACACCCTGGAAGCCAAATATTAAGCAACGAAGATTTCGACAAATTATCAAAAGATGACGGTTCCGCAATCATTAATCATGATCAATGCTTCGAATCTCTTGGAAAATGTTTTTAAATTGATATTTTGGCATATTCAGGTATGGAGAGATCAAATTGAATAAACAATAAATTTTGGAGTCCACTTTCAATCGACAAATTTGCTAATTCTAATATTCCAGGAAGCGGTTTCGGTTGAAACTAATTGGCAGTTGCATGTTAGAAATAGCAAAAACTGCTAAATTGGAATGTATTTTTTCTAAAAAGACGTACCTTAAGGCAATTTGGGTTGATTTATGTGATTGTGTTTTTTGGAAGACATGACTTTTATGTTTGTATCCCCACAGACGGCGCCAAACTGTTTCTGCGAAGAAACTTGAATTGATGTTATTGCTTGAATTCACCTGAGGAGGTAGTAATGAAGGAGCTGAATCGCCTTGTTGTAGATTTGTGTGGTTTCGTCTGTAGCTGTGACCTGCACACAAGTTAGCCTAACCCGGGATGTGATCTCCCGGAAGGGCACTCCGACGCTCAAGTCAGTAAGCAGAAATAATAATATGATCGACAGATGAAAAGTAGAGATTCGGGATTATAAAGGTTGTGAAGGATGATGATTTCAGATGAATAGGGAGATCACTTGATTTGGGTATGAGTGTAGTGCAATGAAGTGGTCTGAGAGTGTTAGGTTAGATGGAGAATGAGTAAGAAGTTACCCATTTTATACCTGAAGAATGAGTATTTTTAGGAGATAATGGGATAATGGGAGATAATGGGATAATGGGATAATGGTGGTTATTTTTAGAATATGGGTGGTTACATGCTTGGTGATCAAGTAAGGTAGTTTTCAGATAATAAAAAGGGCATATATGACAATAACAATAATAAATTAATTAAATAAATAACATAAATAAATACTACCATGACATCTGTGAACCGAAGTTTTGATTCACGAACATATGCACAATTCTGAGGGGCTCGAACGAGCATATGCAAATGTATTCACTTTCCAGAAGTTTTATGATGCAAAAATCTCAAAGTGCTCGAACAAGCAAATAAGGTACCCGAACGAGCAAATCGCCAAAAAATCAAACATAAGGTTTTGGAACAAACTGACAGACCAAACTAGTCATGCTCGCGAGCACATTGTCTAGCACAGTGAATTCGCTTTCGTTGTTACGTTTTTGCATATTCATGCGTGAGATCTTGTTATATTCGTCTTGATCTAAATTAACTCTCTAAATGATACTCCCTCCGATTCACTTGAGTTGTCCCATTTAGTTTTTCACACTTGCCGAGACAACATTTTATCCCTTCGTATCTCAAATTATTGTTAATTAAAAATTATAAAAAGTTGATAATAATAATCTTTGTATTGAGACGAATCAACCAAGATCCCACATGACTATGTTTTAACTTATAGATTAAGAGTAAAATACAAATTAAGAGTGATAAGTGAATAGTGCCCAAAAACAAATGAGACAACTCAAGTGAATTGGAGGGAGTAACAATCAAGCCTTTAGAATTTTTAAAAAAGTCACAATTAAATTTTTTTTTTATGATTTTTAAAGTTACATTAATTGACATATACAATAAAAACTAAATGAGAAGAACATTTGAAAACAGCAGGACAACTTATTAAAATTAAGTGTGTATTTCATACAAAACCAAAACAAAACAAAAGAAACCAATGAAAAATGGAGGTGTTTTTGTGTTGAATAATAATAAAGGAAAATGAGAAAGAAACGTTTACATTGGGAAATAGCTAGGAAGTAATAGACTTATGATTATGATTATGATTATGATTATTAGTGATGTTGTGCAGCAGGTCCTCCTGGAGCAACTCTATCCTCCTGCATGGATCTGAATCGTCTTCGATAATATTCAAGCTTTGCATCATCATAACCAAACTCTTTGAACACTTGATACACATCATTATTATCCACTGATTTCTTCGATAAAAAAACACGACCATCAACACTCATTATCAATCCAGCTGAAACAAATAACATCACCAAAATCATCATAGTAATACCCATCATTCTTGTTCTTTGCATTGCCATACTTTTTATTTTAAAGGATAAAGAAATTAATAATAATAATTTAATTATTGATGATATTAATAATGAAATGATTGAATGAAAGCAGAGAATGAACAATGTTCGATATCACAAGTCCTAAGTTGGTAAGCCTATATATACACATAAAAGATCTGATCATGCAGCGTCAACATACTAGCTAATATACTATTTTTAAGATTGATAGTACAATGCAACAAATAAATAATACATATAGTGCATTTTGGTACGTGAATTTTAGAATTTTAAGCTAATCATTTACTGGAATTATTAAATAAATGATCCAGATAATAAACAACCTGGATATAGAGTTTATGCTCCATGTAGTTAATGGGGAAGGTTTAAGATTTGAGAAGCTCTGAGCGAAATATTAATTCGGACTATCTACTTGGGGGAAGTACTAGTGGGCAAATGGTGACAACTCTTAAAAATAAGTAAAAATATATTTCGTAAATCATTAATATTTGTAGTTAGGTATGTATCAGTATGTGTTACAATTATCAAAAGTTGATATTGGAAAAATTATATTTTGAGAGGAATGTAGTAAATAATCCTAGTCGATTATAATATTTCTTACAAATATTGGTACAAATTTAATCTGCAATAACGTTAACTGATAAATAATGTAAAAAGAATAATTTTCTAATTTAATAAGAATAGAGGGATATATAATTATATGCAGACTATTCAACCTAAAATTTAGTTTATTTTTACTTTTAAGTGGCCATACTCCTAATTGAAATTAGGAAAAGCAGAAATTGACAAAAACATTAAAAGCTCTATTCAATTTCAAAAAATATGATGTTTATCTAATAGTTTTTTATCATTAAAGCCCCCGATATAAGATTGTGTACAACAAAACCTGTTGAACATACTTAGAACCTTTCCTATTCAATGTCCACCTAACAAAATGTTAATTATTTGGTTATATTAATATGAAAAAATTTTCCAACTCTCCCCACCTAAAATCCTAACATCCGCTCTTCATTCATGTTGTTAAAAGAAATTACTATCACAAATTCTCAACACATTGATGGTTTCATAGTAAGACCATTAGTATCGTGTTCGTTTAATGTATATTTATCGTCTTAGAGTAATCACTTAATTATAAAATTGAGCTAAATTAATTATAAATAAATTACAATCTATAACTATTACTAAAATAAAACATGCTTACATCATCACCTTTCAAAATCGCTTACGTGTCGCTTTCACATTAAAAATTTTCCCTCCTAAATTAAATGATGATGTCATTGTTATTAAGATCTTTGACTTTCTATTTTATTATTTTGAGTATGTTATTTTTTTATTAATTGATTTTTTTTTATTTTTTGAGTCAAATCATATTTAATGTATTAGTAAACTACATAATATTTCAATTATTTTAATTATTTATATAAAATATTTTTAATTTTATTTGTTAAATGAATATTATTTAATGTATTGGATATTTTGAGATAGTTAGAACGTAATATACTCTTATTAGGATTTGTTTTTGTTATTTATACTCTTGGCTCCTTATCAATGATTAATTCTAATATGATTTTGGTTATGACTATCTTAATATATTTTTATGGGAAAAAAATTATCTTTGTCTTTTAAACTAATAAAATAATTTTACATATTTCTATGTATTTATATTTGGTTTTAAAGTGTGTTATTAATAAAAATAATATTTAATACTTCAACAAATTGATGTGATGTTCATTTTTGTTAGCAAAAATTAATATGTTATTTTCCATTAAAGAAACTTATAAATTATTATTGTACTCAGGGTACCAACCATTTGATCATTGATTAAAAAAAATAATAAAAGTATAAATATAATTATATTGCGCACAATGCAAAATATGTCAGAAAATTTGATAAAACCGTGCATCGCACGGGCACTATCCAGTTTTAACTAATTATAATTTTAAGTAATTACTTTTACCTTAAAATAATAAATTACAATTTTAAAGTGATCAATCAGATGAATAGGCTAACTATATGAATCCGTGCCATACAAGATTGAGCTAAATTAATAATAAATAAATTAAAAGATCCGATATGGGGGTAGTCAAAACTGTCAATGGATACAACATGATCGTCATTCTTTCTTTGTTGAGGAATATTAGATCGTCATCAGTCAAAATTATTAAGGGGACCATTACCGCATTTAATCCATTATGGGTTGCAATTTGGCTCTTCATTATTTTATTTCATTTTATTTTTGGATTTGTGGGTATATTGTGGAGTGCTTATATAATATAGGATATAAAAGTGGGCTTGATTTGTGAATTGTGATCATATCATATCTATAATAACTTATTATCTTTTTGAGTCCTAAAATAGTAGGGGAAAAGTCTACTATCTTTCTATTTTGTGGTAATGAATCTCTTACAAAATTTTATATGTTGAAGTGGATATCTTATAATGAATATGCAAGTAGGCAAGATGTTGGTCTCTCTTTTTCTTTTTTTTTATTTTTTCTAAATAAAGATGTTTATCCTTTTACTTTCACTTAATCTACTACTCCCATCTTTGTTTAGTTTACCGTTGATATGATTTGATCACATCATATTAAAGTTATAACAATTTTATTAATTTTTTTCCTGCAACACTATGAAATTGTGCGAAAGAGTAATCGAAATTGTGCGTGCACTGGCTCGGTTTGGGGGTATGTGGGAGATGAAGATGTCTAGAGCCCAACTCGTGGCACATTTAGTGGTCGCAAGCCGCTGCCTACCTCGAGGCGTAGCTAAAGCTGCCACTGTTTGCAAATGCAGATGATGTTGTGCTACTGTCTGATTTTGAGAGCTTTAACTCTACGATAAATCGATTTGCTTGTATTAGCTGTTGCCCTAAAGCTACTAATGCTCGCTGTTATCGATTTGTTCATTATAAGACGAGAGCTTTGACTCTACGATAAATCGATATGTTTATCCTTTTTACTTTTCTCTTAATCTACTACTCCCATAGTTTGGTTTGCCATTGATATGATTTGATCACATCTTATTAAATTGTTATAATAACAATTTTATTAATTTTTTTCCTTGCAAACTCCAAAGCAAACACTATGAAATTGAGCGAAAGAGTAATCGAAAAAAGAATAAGACGAGAGACGGTGTTTAGAGAGACCATTACCGCATTTAATCCATATTTTGAGGAGACTGATGGAGAAGTTTTGGGAGCGAAAGAAGATTTGCATCTGGTGTTCATTGACATGGAGAAAGCGCACGATAGTATACCACGAAACAATCTTTGGGATAGCCTTAAGAATAGAGGTGTCTCACAAAGGTACATTGAAGTAGTACATGACATCTATGACTGAGTTTCGACTAACATTCAAACACCGGTGGATATGACAGAGACTTTCATTATTAGAGTTGGCCTACATCAGGGATCAACACTTAGTCATTTCTTTTTTACGGTCATTATGGATGAAATCTCAAAATCCATCTTGGAGACCCTACCATGGTGCATGCTTTTTGCTGACGACATTGTTTTGGCCGTAGAAATTAAGAGGAGGCTAATAGTAAATTAGAATAGTGGAGGAAAGTCTTGGAGGGTAAGGGGCTGTACATAAGTGTTGTATCTACAAATAGTCTCACCAAGTGTTGGTTTCTTATGACCCTTCCCCCTGTGCGTGCACTGGCTCGGTTTGGGGTATGTGGGAGATGCAGATGTCCAGAGACCAGGTTGTGGCACATCTAGTGGTCGCAAGCCATTGCCTACCTTGAGGCATAGTCAAAGCTACCACCATTTGCAAATGCAAATGCTGGTGTGCTACTGTCTGATTATGAGAGCTTTGACTCTACGATAAATCGATTTTCTTGTATTAGCTGCTACCCTAAAGCTACTGATGCTCGTTATTATCGATTTGTTTATGATTAGCCACAATGGTGCTGCTACACCGTACTTGACTGATGAAATGTTGGGGTTCTCTCTTTGTCGAGTTACTTATGTAATAGAGGCCCACCTTCTAGGATTTTATTATTATTATTATTATTATTATTATTATTATTATTATTTTATTATTATTATTATTATTATTATTATTATTATTATATTTTTTTGTTAAACAATTTTCTATTAACACTGCACAAAATATTATAACAGGGTACAAAAATCCAAATAACCGTACCATGGCTTTCCTTGTCAGGTGCATCAGTGTGAAAGAGAGGCCCACCTTCTAGGATGAGCTTCCCCTTCTCACTCTTCATGTGCAAAGGAGAGACCGGGTTATCTCAAAAAACATCCACAAACGGCGAAACATAATACTTGGCCTAATCAGCTAAGCAAAAGAAACCAAAGAGTACATAGGCTACTATGCCACTAAACAAGAAAGGCTACCAGCAAGTAGTTGAGTCATTGGCATTTACGGAGCTTAATCTGATTTTAGAGTCTGTTTAGATAGTTTCAACTATTCTCTGGATTGTGGCAACCTTCTTCTGCCAATCAGCTTCATTTCTCACGTTCTAGATCGCATAGATTAGGTTGTAGAACATAGCTACTATAATAATAATAATAATAATAATAATAATAATAATAATAATAATAATAATAATAATAATAATAATAATAATAATAATAATAATAATGATGATGATGATGATGATGATGATGATGATGATTATATTATTATTTTTATTTTTATTATTATTATTATTATTATTATTATTATTATTATTATTATTATTATTATTATTATTATTATTATTATTATTATTATTACTATTATTATTATTTTTATAAGAAATCGCATTTCATTTCATCGAAAGAGACTTTACAAGAAGTTGGTAGGGAGTCGAGCAACAAGCTGAGCCTCCACACCCTTTTGAATACAAAAAGCTAGTCTCTGAAAAGTATATGCCATAGACTTGGTGCTGCCGGAGTTACTCAAAGCGAACGAATCAATCCTTGCCAATAAGTCGAAGGCATCTTCACCTAGCTCTCCAAAGGTAAAGAAAGCGAAAGGGATATATTTGTATCGTAGTCATTACCTTCACACTTCACAGTGTATTTCTTCCTCTTTTTTTCTGCGGAATTGGCTAAAAAAAGCCTTAGGTGCCCAAGAGGTGACTTATGTGCCAGCAAACGGAGAGCTTCCAGTGACATCTACACAAGCTTCTTTCCCATGAAGCCAATTAAATAGAAGGAGATCCGCAGACCTAAGGTCTTTCTCTTTCTCGTAATAAAACCCCAACAGTCCCTCCTTACGGACTAAAATCCCAGCTTTGCAAGAGATTTTTAAATAAACACAATATTCCATATCATAAAAGGAAACTTTACAAGAAGTTGGTGGGGAGGCGAGCCACAAGCTAAGCACCCACACTTTTTTGAATACAAAAAGCTAGCATGTGAAAACTAAATTTCCTAGACTTAGGTGCTACTGGAGTTGCTTAAAGTAATCAATGTAATCCTTGAGCTCTCCAAAAGTGGAGAGAGCGAAGGGGATGAATTTTAAGTCGTTTTCCTCGCACTTAACAGTGTATTTCTTCCTTTTTCTTTCTGCGGCATTGGTTAAAGATGCGCAAGGGGCCCATGAGGAGACTCCCGTGCCAGCAAATGGCGAAAAGTGTGCACGGAGTCTAGCAAAAAAGCTAAACCCTTAAATATTTTTTCAATGCAAAAACTAATATAACATAAATGTATATCCTAGATTTTTTCGCACTAGAGTTACTCAAAGAAAATAAAGTAACCTGTGAAAGCATATAAAACGCTTGACTTTCCAACTCCTTAAATAAAGAGAAAACAAATGGTTTAAACTTGTATCTATTCTCCCCAAATGTAGTTGTGTATTTCTTCTTTTTCCTTTTTGTTGCTTTAGCTAAAGAAGCACTAGTGGCTTAAGAAGAGACACTTGTGCTAGCAAAGGAAAAACATCAGTTACATGCAAACAAGCGTCATTTTCATGGACCCAATTAAGCAGTGGTAAATTGTTGGCCTTATACTTTTTCTATCCCCTAAGGCAGTGGTGGATCTAGAAAAAAATCAAATGATGTCAATAAATTAAATTTAAAAATAATATTCATCAAAATTTTAGTTATGACAATAGTCATTAGTCTACACCCAATTTTATGTATCATTCACTGTTTGGTTCACTAATATGCCACAAAAATTACTATTTCATATGTTCCCATTTGATGTTCCATAATGAATTTTCGTAGAAACCATGAAAAGTTGAATTTTTTATATGGTGGAGATATTATTTTATTAAATCATAAAAAAATAGACTAAAAAAATCACAATTTTTTGTTTAGGACCGTCTAAAATTAGGATGCTATTTCATATATGATCACTTTTAAAGCTTATGTGATAACATAAGCCTTTAAATTGATCATATATGTTTGTGGGCTAGTTTTAGAACCGTCGCATATGACTATATGAGAGTGTTTCATTAAAAAAAATAAAATTAGTGGTAAAATAAAGAGACCACAAACATTAAAAAAATATTAAAATAAAATAAGTGGAAAACATATGAATATAAAAACATTAAAATCAAGATAAGGCTAATTATGTTCAAAAAATATGATATAAATAAAAAAAATATTTTTAGAGAAACAATAAATGAAATTGCTTATAGAGTCCCAAACAAATTTTATTCATTAATTAGGCATGCCTATCACAAGTCCCAAGAATGTCATTTAATCCTTCTCAAATCACTGACATACAAAAAAATGAAAGTTGATTGTTGCTGTCAAGAATTGAACCCGTGGCAAGACTCAGACATACTTGTGTTATTACCATTTCATCTATCTTAACTTTTAGTTACTATGTTCTAATGTTCCTTATATAATGCTGTCAATTGACAGCATTGATATAAGATGAATCCGCCCCTGCCCTAAGGGGAGTCTATTGGTGCTTCTTTGTGCATTGAAATCCCCGCTTTGCAACAAATATCCACAAGCATGTCACAAAATAAACTATGTCTAAGCTTCAAACCTCTGTCACTAGAGCAATAAAGAGCATAATCCCCTCACTTTTTCATTTTTGGAGTTTTACAATTCGAGCTTTAACGACCTTTGGTAAATATAGGGATAATGAGTCGATAACACAAAATAGAATGAAACTAATGTTGATTCATTATATGTCTAAACCATCAATAGGCATTGAAAGCAAATAGTTTGGCATATAGCTAGCGAGAAGAACTAAGAGCATTTAATTGGCTCGAGGTGAGCATGTAACTAAAAACAAGGCGTTTTACATTCAGACTAATAAACCTCTTCCATTCTTGTCATGATATAGGGGGGAGAGGGTTTGACATTAAGCGAAAGAGCATTAGAGTCACAACAAACACGAAAGTTATCAAAAGCTTGCATAAAGTTTGCAAGATATTACCACTATTTGAATAGATCTTAGCTTGGAGTGAGTAGTTTGAAAACGAGAAGCTAAAAAGTAAAAAAAAAAAAAGCATCATTGCACGAGTATATACCAAGACCACCCATTAAGATGGAGAGTGACTAGCTAGTCTTCATTACCAATCTCTAAAACTAGGTTCAGAGGACGTAAAAACATTCTCTAAGTATGTACACAAAGTAGGATAATTAAGTCAAATACTCAATATGAGAACAAAATGTCCAAAATAATTCTAGAAATTCAATGACTTCTATAATAGATAAAAGTATTATAACTAAATGTTATACATAGGTGGACAAACATAAAAAATAAAAGGAGTATTATTTAACGTTAATATATTATCAGACTTCATTATTTACATTTTTAATAAATTATATGTATTTGTAAATATCATAGAGATGTAATGAATACTAGATATAGACGAATAAAATTTAGGTATATTTTCACTACAACATAATTTACTTTTAGTTGGGATGTATTTAGCGACGTTTAAATTAAATGTCATTACTTTAAATTTCTAATAGTATATATATATATATATATATATATATATATATATATATATATATATATATATATATATATATATATATATATATATATATATATATATATATATATATATATATATATATATATATATATATATATATATATATATATATATATATATATATATATATATATATATATATATATATATATATATATATATATATATATAATCACCTAAAAACTCATTTTTCTAAATTGTTAAGTGCCCATCTTGGGCCACATCCTTAAATAAAATGTTACATAAATTAATAAGTAGTAGGAATGACGGCGATGGGCGATGGATGCACGCACGAGTAAGTATGATGCCGGCCACTAAAAGAAGTGTTGTATACTTTACATATTCAAAGAGATGTTGATGTGCTTTGCCAAGCTGCCATTACTGCCGACTCTATTCATACATTACAATTTCTAGCTGCCTTTATATTACTTTATCAAGCCTATGTAGCTAGCAGCTACTTAGCTACTGAGCTTATAGCTAATTACTTATTTAAGTAAAGTATGATTTAAAGTGTTTTAGCAGAGCTTTAATTTGCATTATTTCAACTATTATTTATTTATTTCCATTACTATTTGTGGTATACGTAGGCCATATCTAATAAGAATACTGCTAAATTGCTAATGGCTAGAGATGAATATCTGTAGAGCTCATTGGATAACATCAAATCAGGTATTTTGAGTCGGTTTAAAATTAAATATGTTTATTCATGTTGGTTTATATATATTCTCAAATTTAGTATGAATAAGGGCCAAAGTTAAGTTTTGATTATAAGGTGGGATAAATATAAGCGTCATAGGTATTAGGTATATAATCAAACGTTAATTTTATCGACATTGAGTAATATTCATATTTTGCTAGAAGCCAATGAAACGTTAGGTATACCATAATCCTTGTTAACAATGCCTTTGTTATGCATTATGGATCATGGAATGCTAAACACCAAAAATTTTAAAATATTGGAGTAAAGGTTGGAATTTACTTAGAAAATCTTTATGCGGAAATAAGACTGATTTGTATTTTGAATATTTAATTTGTCTTAAATTATTAGTGAGAGGAACAACTCTATTCATTCAAAATACTAGTACTAAAACAGGGAAACAAAATATATTAACCTAAATAAAATAACTTTAATATCCTAAATATTAAAGATATCTTAACTTCCTAAAACATAATTATTCTGAATTAATATATTTATTTTATTTTCATTTCCTATTTTCCTACACTCCCCCTCAAGTTAGGTCTCAGGATTACCGAAATCGAACTTGCATAATAATTTCAATTCTTCAAATTCAATCGTCTTTAGCAGTAAGTCTGCTAGTTAATCTTTTGATTTTACAAAGGACATTTTAATGATGCCTTCATTACATTTGTCATAATTGATTTACAATTTTTTGAGTTTGGATAAAAAGGTCATAAAATAAGTTGGTTTGGTTTAACTTTTGTTTTGGGTTAACAATTTGGATTGTGGGTTTTTGAATTAATTGGGATTCAAAAATAATATTGGGTTGATTTTGTTTAAAGGGTGGATAGTTAGAAGATATGTGTTGGTGGGTTAGTTTGCAGTTTAGTGGGTCGGAAATCGGTAATCTGGGTAGTTTCAGCCCATATAAAGCCTTCTTCAACCTGCACCCTTCATTGATCGAGAACCTTGATGTGAACCCAGGTGGAGCCTCTATATACACCTCTTCTTGTAATTCTCCGTGAAGGAAGACATTCTTCACATCGAACTAGTGAAGTGGCCAATCTAGGTTTGCTGCTATGCTGAACAAGACTCTGATAATATCAAGCTTGACTACTGGGGAGAACGTCTCTGAGTAATCAACTCCATATGTCTGAGTGTACCCCTTTGCCACTAGTCTTGCTTTGTACTATTCAATGGTACCATCTGACTTATATTTGATCGTGAAGACCCATTTGCATCCAACAACTTTCTTTTGATCCGGTAGAGTACACTTTTCCCATGTCTGATTCTTCCTCAAGGCACTAATCTCCTCTTCCATAGCTTTCCTCCTATGGTCACTAGCCAAGGCTTCTTCTACTGTAGATGGAACCTTGGTTTAATATAGGGATGCTTTGAATGCCAATGCACTTACTGACATATTCCCATCAACTTTCTCAACCGGGTATCTCGATCTCTTGGCTTCGTAGTCTGGATCGTATCTTTTAGGTGGAACTCCTCAAGTCGATCTAGGCGGAAGCACATAAGAGGACTTTTCTCCATTCTCCAAATCACCTTGGTTTCCTGCATCAACCTGCTCTACAATTTCCTCCACATACACAAGCTCATCATTATTATTATCACAAGTGCTATCATCAACATTACTACTCACCTGATGATCAGACAAGGTTGAAGGTGGATGAGGAGTGGACTAGACGACCTAGATCGGAGACTCGGTGGCATTACCTACTTGTTCTTTTGCGTCTAAGTTGGACAACCATGGACTAGTTAACCATTTGAGATCGTCATCTTGTCTCTCCCCCTGACATCGAAGATCGTGATAGTAGAAGTCTGTCTCAATGAAATCACAATCCATAGTCGTATGTATCTTCTTAGTCAGGGGGTTATAGAATCTGTAGCCTTTCTGATCACGTCCATATCCCACAAACACACATTTCAGAGACCGTGGCTCTAGTTTATGACGTACCCGCTTAGCACAATGAGTAAAGACCGTGCACCCAAAAATCTTAGGAGGAAGGTTATGGGAGGATGGTATATGGTGGTGTGTTTTAAGGACATCAAGGGGTGTATGGTATTGGATGGGCTTGGAAGGGAGTCGGTTGGTAAGATAGTTAGAGGTGGCAATGGCTTCAGGCCAAAGATAAGTAAGGATTTTGGACTCAAGCATGATGGCACGGGTCATCTCAAGGAGGGTTCGATTTTTTCGTTCGGCTGCACCATTTTGTTGCGGTGTATCCGGACACGAGGTTTGGTGTATGAGGCCCTTGGTTCGAAAGAACTGCTGCATGTCATGATTAATGTATTCTCTACCGTTATCAATTCTAATTTTTCAGATATTGTGGGAGTACTGGTTATGTTACTATTTGTGCTGGTTGGGTTACTGTTTGTGGTTTCGGTGGGTTGTTTGCTGGGGTTTAACTGTTTGAACAGTTGCAGCAACTGTCCCATGGTTACTGGTTGGTCTGGTGTATGATAGTTTTCGATTCATCCTCCATTTCTGATTTTTTTTCAGGTAAGGTTATCGTTATATGATGAAGCCGCAAAAACAATTCAAAATCCTTACTGCTCTGATACCATGATTAAAGGTAGAAAACTGTGTTTTAGGGTTTTGAATATGTTAATCTGTCATTAATCTTGGTGAGAACACCGTATATATACACAACCTAATCTAGGGTTTCCTAGAATAAGACATTACTATAATATCAGCTACCATATTTACATATTTCCTAAATATTTTGTTTCCATATTCTAACAAAGTCAAATGTAGTCAATATAATAGAACGAAGGAAATACAAGGTAACAAAAAAAGGAAAAATTATTTTACAAAAACAAACATGGATAGCCCATGGCACCCATGCATTATTACAATGTGCATCCTCCAATGAGTACAACCAAGATTGTGAAGTTTCGAAATAAAAACAAAGAAGATCTCAAGGTTGTTTCCAAAGGAACTTGAATAAACAGAATTAACCTTCGGAGTCGAAATCAATCACCGGAGGATATGAAGATTCAAGTATGAGTGTACTAATAAGCTTCATGTAAGTATGATAAAACTAAGAATATTCAATATGTTAATAAAAGAAGGAACAAGAGTTTGTCCAGGGAACAAGTCAGTTTGGGAACGAGTTAGTTTAAGAACGACCGCCAAGGTAGTCGGAATCTAGTCGGTGGATTTATTAAAAAAAATTTTAATGAGCTTTTTTTCCGGCCATTTTGGGGTTACAATTATAAGTACTAAGTTGAAATTGTGTTTTTCCTTAAATATTTCCTCGTATGTACTATAAAAAATTAAAAACGTTAAATATATGTTTCTTAAAAATGAGAAAATTCGGCATCGTAAATTTTACTTTTTATGAGTGTAAGAATAATTTTTTCATTGCATGGCGTTGGCTCCCCAATAGTGCACTTTACAGCCTATACTCCCTCCAATAGTCGGTATTTTGAATTTCTAAAGTGGTTAAAAGGGCATTTATTCCCTAAGTATTTGTGTAGTTACCGACTAATCTTCGACAGAAGGGCTAGTCGCAGGTTGGTCGGTAAGTTCAAAATTTAAAATCCAACAACTGGCACAATTTTTTATGATCGACAGTATACCGACTATTTTGGTAGCCGCATGTTGGTCGGAATATAGTCGCAAGTTTTACAGGTTTTCCTATATATACCCCCTCAACGTTTGTTCTTATTACATTTTACATCTATACTTTCAAGCTATTCTCTCTCTATTTTATTCTATCCAAATAATTTAGGTATGATATTGGCTATGTTTTGCACTAGTGGAAAAAAGCACATTGGCTGCTGTTTTTTTGGGGTATAGGCTACGGTTTTGACTCGCAGCCTTTATAATAGCAGCAAATAAGAAAATATTATTGGCTGTGGTCCTAAAAATCGCAGCCTATACCCTTTTATTTATTTATTTTTATTTTTTTTACGCCAACTACTTCAATTTTGCAGATCCAAAAGCTAAACTAACATACTTCAACTTGCTGGGTAATTTACAAAGATTCAAGAACTCTAAAATAATTAAGAACAAAAATCACAAATCTAAATTAATATGACTAGTACTAAAATACAAAGATTAAAATACAGATCAAAAAACTAAATTAATATGACTAGTATTAAAATACATCTTCAACTTTAAGAAAAAAAATTACCAAACGAATATTAAGAACAAAATTCACTTAAACAAATATTACCAAGAACAAAACTAAAATTACATATCCAAAAATTACAAATCTAAAACGAATATACTTCAACTTGGAAGATGATGCGCCTCAAAGTTGAACTTGAAGCAGCAAATTGTTCGAAAAATTGAAGCAGCAGATTTCTTTCATTGGTTTAGAAAAACTTGTTCGAAAAATTGAAGCAGATTTCTTTCATTGATGCAGCAAATTGTTCAAAAAACTTGGAAGATGATTGGTTTAGAAAGAAAGATGATTTCTTTCATTGGGCTTGGACTTGAGGCAGCAAAAGGAAGAAGATGAATTCGAAAAATTGAAGCAGAAAACCTGCATAACTTTCTCCAGCAATGTAAAACTCTCTGTACTTATACTGAGGGAACCATCTAACTAGAAAAATTGAAGCTGAAATTATTAGGTTCTCTGCATTAGGAAGAAAGTTATGGGCTAGGGTTTAGAAAAATTGAAGGTGATTTCTAGTTAGAAAAATTGAGGCAGCATTAGGAAGAAGATGGTGCGCCAAATTATTAGGGTTTAGAAAGAAGATGGTGCGACTCAAAAATTGAAGCTGAAATTCCCATTTAATACCGCCAACAAAAGGAAGAAGATTAAAGATATGCGCCTCATGTTAGGGTTAGGGTTTTTTTCATTGGGCTTGGGCTTAAAATTTTTTTCTAATGCTCATTGGCTGCGGGCACAATAACAACTGCAACCTTTAATCGTTTTTTCTCATATTGGCTGCAGACAAGGCTTACAATCGTAGCCTATGTTGAATTTTTTTTTACGTAATTTTAATTGAACACATTGGTTACGTATGACCTAAAACCGCAGCCAATAACACGCAGCCAATACGTTTTTTTCCACTAGTGTTGGTTACTTTAAACAAATTTCTCCTTGCTATGTTTCTCACTTTGTCCATTCCTTTCTCACATTCGTACTTGAATTTCTTCAATAAAGTACGAATGTGAGAAGGGAGGGACAAGGTGAGTAATATAGATTTAACGGTTTCAATTGTAAAAAAAAATTTAATGAGCTTTTTTCGGTGCCATTTGTAGTAATAATTATCTGTACTTAATCGAAATAGTTGTTTTTCTTACTGTTTCTCTTGTATGCTTACTATAAAAATGTGTTAAAAACGATTAAAATATGTTCCTCAATTTGATGAAATTCAGCATCGAATTACTTATGTTTACTACTGAAAAAGAATAATTAAGAAATATAATGCTGAATTTCATCAGATTTGAGAAATATATATCAAACGTTTTCAACTTTTATAGTACATTCGAGGAAATAATTAAGAAAAATCACTATTTCAACTTAGTACTTATATTTTTACCCAAAAATGGTCCGAAAAAAGCTCATAATTTTTTTTTAAAAAATATTTACCGACCAACTTGCGACTGGTTTAGTGATCGCTAAGTAGTCGGTATTACACGTCATATCAGTGAAAAGTAGTCTGAGAGTAATAAGTGATGCAGACTACTTTACCTACCGACCACTTGCCGACGGTAATTATAATCGCAGGTTGGTCGGTATATAGAAATTTTGAATTTTGGGCGGTTAATTTTTTTTTTTGATATAATTTTGACCGGTTATTAATTAGGCCCAATATCTTATAAACGTGGTATTTTTTGTTTTGCAGAGCAATGGACTTACGAGCTGAAAGAAGTTGGATGTACCAACGAAGTTCTAAAGGAGTTTATAATATTAGATATTTAGAAGGGGTCGAAGAATTTATACAATTTTCAAAGAAAAAAAATCCAACTGAAGTTAGATGTCCGTGTAAAAAGTGCGGTAATCGTAGATGTCATAAGAGATTATCTGTTAAAGAAGGGGTTTGTTGAAAGTTACTACGATTGGTACCTGCACCAATGTTTTGACGGTGCATCAATTTGTAGTGAGTGGGCTATGGTTGAGCCACAGCAGAACACAGTTCAAAATCTGTATGCACAAATGGTGTACGATGCAGCAGCGAGTACTTTTCCGGATACACATCATCATTTTCTATCGCATCGTGATGATGTCGTCGCTAATGTACCATACTCCCCTGTACATAATGATGAAGATCCGAACACCCAATCAAGACAGTTCTTTGAAATGTTAAGAGCCGCCAACTTACCTTTGTATCCTGGCTGTGAAAAACACATACTCTAATGTCGGTCAAAGGAAGGATGTCTAGCCTGAAGACAGACTTTCGTATTTCAGAGATACTTTATGATGAATTATGTCAATTCATAATTGAATTGTTGCTGAAAGATAATCGGATGACAACAAGTTTTTATGATATGAAGAAACAAATTTCGGCTCTTCAATTGCCGGTAGAGAAAATTGATTGTTGTGTCAATAGGTGTATGATTTATTGGGGCCCAACAGCGAGTATGACACAATGTGATGAGTGTGGGGTTTCAAGATGGGTATCTGATAACACTCCCAGAAAGCAGTTCCACTACTTTCCCATCGGTCCTAGGCTACAACGGTTGTATGCTTCTGCGACTACTGCCAGCCACATGAGGTGGCATGTGGAGCATCGTTCAGAGGATGGAGAGATAAGTCACCCCTCGGACAGTGAGGCCTGGTTAACTTTCAACGCGACACATCCAGGTTAACTCCATACAATCTTTCGCCCCTGATGTGCGTGAAGAAACAGTACATATTCATAACGGTGATTGTCCCAGGCCTTAACAATCCAAAACATAAGATTGACCTGTACCTGCAGCCATTGATACACGAGTTAAAGTTGTTGTGGGAAGATGGAATCCAGACATACGACGTATCCAAGAGGCAAAACTTTCAGCTTTGTGCGGTTTTGATGTGGACAATCAACGACTTTCCAGCTTATTCGATGATGTCGGGGTGGAGTACATCTTGCGTGCATGCTTGTCCATACTGCATGGATGAGTCCAAAGCCGTTTATTAAGATATAGTAGAAAAGTGAGTTGGTTTGGCTCACACAAAAGATTTTTACATAGTAAGCACCCCTACCGCAAAAACCAGACAATGTTCACCCGTGGAGCTGTTGAGAAGGATGTTAAGCCCGACATATGTACGGGAAATGTGCTTTTAGAGGAGCTGGATCGTTTCGGCTTTTTGCGGGTATTTGAAGACTATGCAGATGAGTTCAACGCAGAAATCAGTAAGTATTGTGTTGGATGGAAGAAGAGAAGTATTTTTTGGGTTTTGTCGTACTAGAGCACAAACATGATCTGTCACAACCTTGACGTGATGCACATTGAGAAAAACTTCTTTGATAACATTTTCAACACAATAATGTGTGTGCCGGGAAAAACTAAGGATCATCTCAAGGCACGTCAAGATTTAGCCGAGCTCGGGATCCGATCGGATTTGCATCCAGTTGGTTCTACCATCCCCAAGGCATCATACACATTAAACAGAGAACAAATGGCTGTCCTTCTATGGTGGCTTAAAACTCTGAGATTTCCTTATGGGTATGTTTCAAAATATTCCAGAAACATCGACAAGGCTAAACATCAGGTAATCGGGATGAAGAGTCATGATTGTCATGTGTTCATGCAGCGTCTGATTCCAATTGCATTTCGGGAGTTGCTGCAAGAGAAAGTATGGGAGGCTCTTACTGAAATTAGTCTGTTTTTTAGAAGTCTTACTTCTCCGAGGATTTCTGTCGCAGATATGTGGAGGTTGGACGAGGAAATTGCAATGGTGCTCTGTAAGTTAAAGACTATATTTCCTCCAACATTCTTCGATGTCATGGAACATCTGCCTGCTCATCTAGCTTACGAGGTGAGGATTGCTCGTCCGGTACAATATAGGTGGATATATCCCTTTGAGAGGTCATTACTAATTACACGTCTAAAATATAAGTATTATTGACTTTTCTGGTTACTTTTAGATGTCTTAATAATTACTCCTTGGTTTAAATTACAAGTATCTTCGACATTTAAAGCTTAATGTCAAAAACAAAGCACATGTTGAAGCCTCGATCTGCAATGCATATCTTATAGAAGAAGCATCATACTTTGTCTCGCATTAGTTTAGGCCAGATGTTCGATGCAAAGTAAGAGATCTTCCTAGAAACGATGATGGATGCTTTAACAACGTGAGACCGGGTGTTGATGTGCTCTATTTAGAGCACATTTTTATCCCTACCTTGGTGTCGTATCTCGGTGTTTTACATTGGTTTTATGTGATTTACACTCGATTTTACCTTGTTCTTGTCTTCACGGTGTTTAGAGGTCATTTCAGGTGTTTTCGGAAGATTTCGAGGTAATTCTGATGAGTTCGAGGCTTAAACTCCAAGGTCGAAGAAAAGGCACGCGTTTCGAGGCTCTCACAAGTGTTTTAGGTAATCCCCGAAGATATCGCGAAGATCGGAATTCGTTTGATGATTGTTTGGAGGTGCAAATGGCCAAGAAGACTTAGATTAAGTCGAATCTAGGGGCCATTCGGTCGAATCTATGATGAGATGCCCAAGTTCATTACTCACGTTACTAGAAATGGCGAATTGCAAGCCCATTCGGTCGAATCTGAGCCTTGTTGCTCATAAGCTTCTGGAAACCCCGAATGGGGTACATTCGAGCGAATGAAGGGTACATTCGGGCGAATGAAGAGTACATTCGGTCGAATGCTTATTAAATCAGCGATATGTTTTTCTTCGCAAGCCTATTCCACGTAGGATCTTTTAGGGTTTTTACCCCTACTTTGTACAACCTATATAAAGGCTCTAATCTGAATGTATTAGGCATGACTTGATTGGGAGTAACCCTCCCTCTCTTGTTCATCAACTTTTGTTGCTTTCTTCTTCATTTCATGCCTTAGTGTAGATTTCTAGCTTTCCTTTACTTTTGTTCTTCTTCATTTATGTAAGTTCCTTTCATTAATTGCTTTTCTATCTTTATGCTTTGTTTAATGCTTTCTTTAATGGTTTCATTTATTGCTTTTGTAGTGTAGATTTAATGCTTTCTTGTCTTTTGATTTCTTCATTCTTTCTTTTATTGCTTTCATGTTTTTCATTCCTTTAATGCTTTCTAGAATATGTTTATTGCTTTCCTCTCTTCTTGTTTCTTCCTTCATTATGCTAGAGTAGATTTTAGGGTTTTGGGTTAGAGAAACCGTAGGGTTTTGGTCTAGTGTTTATGTTTTGGGAGATGGTTAAGGTTCCTGTTGGTTTGATTGATTGATATTCGAGTCGAATCTTGTCCTGCCACTCCTTAACGAGACATAGGGCGATTATGGGTCGTTCGCATGACTATAGGTCATCAACTTCCCCTCGATGTCTAGAGTGTCTCGATTGACCTTCGTTCGATCTCCCTCGACCTAGCCTATCTCTATTTCCAATAGACCTACTTAGGGTGGACCTAGCCTAAGCCCGTTTTCTTTCATTGTTTTATATTTTTCATCAGATTGGTTTACCCATCCTCTTACCTACCAACCATCAATCTTTCCCAGACCAAACCTTTAGTCTAGCAACCCTTGTCTCTGTGGTTCGACCCCCGACTTACCGCTACACTCGTTGTAGTATTAGAAAGGGTGATTATAAATGTGTTTGCATAGCCAAGGTTTCTAGCGTATAACGACGTGCTTAGAAATCCGCTATCAGGTGTTTTGTCCATATTTTAACACCCAATGAAATTCCATGGTCGGGGTAAGGCTTTTATGATGGATGAAGCAGATCTCAAAATTGCTCAGACTTATGTCCTACAAAATTGTCCGAAGGTGAATCAATTTTATGATCAATTCGTAAACTTAATCACAAAGTACGAACCCAATCTAAACGCAGAGCAAGTTAACCATGTGGTCCAAGACCAATTTGCCCGCTGGTTTAAACAGATTGTGCGTACACGTTTACCATTGTAATTTGTTGTGTAAATAGTATTACGTATTTACATTTAATAATTGATTTTATATGCAGTCCAGGGACGGGTTTCTTGACGGTGTGAATAATGCTGATATAATAAAGGACCTCGCCGAGGGACCTATGCAGAAGGCACGTTGCTATGATGTTTGTTACGTTAATGGTTATAGATTTCACACTATCTCCCATTCCGCAAAAAGAAATCTTCTGAGAACAGCGGGTTGTGCGTGAAATCTGATGATAACAGTCCGGATGAAACCAATTTTTATGGTAAGTTAGAGGATATTATTAACCTCGAGTTTCGAGCACTTCCAATGAAAAGGGTCACGTTGTTCAAATGTCAATGGTTTGATCATACTACCACCGGATACGGAGATGGTACAAGAATCCATCCGCGTTACAAGCTGGTTGACGTTCATATTGGTCGATCCTATAGAAAGTACGATCCTTTTGTGCTAGCCTCTCAAGCTTCCCAAGTTTATTACTTATCTTATCCCAGTTTAAGGAAAAACATGAAAGATTGGCGATCTGTTTGCAAAGTCAGATCAAAGCAATTCGAGGAGACCGCTTTCCAACTGGAAGAGAAATCACCGTATTTTGTGGCAAATGAAGATGTTTCTGACGCACAAGTCGAACCATTGCGTGATCCCACTGGAGAACTTTTAGACTTAGACGAAACGGTTCATGATGACAAGGAAAATGAAGACATCGACGAAGATCTTGTATTATCTGACGACGATGATGTCGATGACGATTATGTAACCCAATAATAAGGTTTTAATAATTATATGTTTATTTATAATTAATTTTTACAATGGGTCGTAAGTTTTGTATATTTTAATATCGTATTTACAATTTTATTAATTATAAAATAATAATAATAATAATAATAATAATAATAATAATAATAATAATAATAATAATAATAATAATAATAATAATAATAATAAGAGCCGCCTCTCTCTCCTCCATCTCTCTAGAATCGCCTCGGTAGGGCAAATTCAGCCCCAGCCATGGCATACCGGCGGCGAGGCCGTCCATCGAGGAGGAGGAGACCCCCGACGTGCTAAGACTCCCTTTAACCCTTCAGTTGATGATCCCACATCAACGGTTGTATTGTTGAGTTTCTTAACCGAACTCTAAAAACTCCTAAAAATCCAAAGTATATGGCTTGATTCGAAGGATTTGCTACTACTTTAATGGCGAAAACTCATTCTCAGGCGCGTCTATGGTGATTATGAACCTCATCCTCAACGGGTTGAAGAAACCCTAAATTGATTTGAGATTTTAACCCTAAATTGATTTAAGGGTTTCGTCTATGGTCTATAATATAGTATGTGAGCAATTAAAGGATGGGTTATCGCCTCCTATTCTGGTCGAGATTCATGTTTGGGTCTTCACAGTTTAAATCAGCGTGTTCGACTCCTTGAAGCTCCAGATTTGAAGACTTGGGGTTCTGCTATGGGTTAAACCGTAATTCTAGGTAACCATAGTTCTGATCTGGGCTGCTGATGGGTCGACTTTGACCTTAATTACATATCCAATTTAAGATTTTGTCAATGAATTCCTTGAGTCTTCTTGAATCGAACCCCTAATTCGCCTAAGTGGTGTTCGTCTGTCTGTTTGATACTAACATCCCTGATGTGGGTTGTTTTAGCTTCCATATGAACTGCTCATAGCAATTAAGTCTCTAGAGGGTAGCATTAATGGTGCTATTCCTTCGTCTCCTCCAAGCAAACTTCATGGGGAAGCCATTTGTTGCAATGGAGTGAGGGTAATGTTGTTCCTGTTAAGTGGGTCATCGTTTGGGGTGCCTGAAACCAACCCACAAGTCTTGGAGGTAGTGTGAAGTGGGTGCGTTTGGTTCCCCCCCCCCCCCCTCAGTTGGTTTTGATGCTTAGCCCTCATTAATGATGCCCGTTCTTTGACTGGAACCAATGCTCTTCTCCTGTTGCTGCACCCTGTTTTGATGATATGAACTCTCTTAGAGAGTTGCTGATGGATTTGCTAGTGTTATACCTGACTGAAGTGAGCATATTGTTGCTGATGGATGAGGGTATAGGCTGGGTTGATAATACTGTGGGTCGTTTTTGCTTGATGATCCTAGGTTTAATGAGTTTGCCTAGAAACCAAAGCTTCGGTTTGTGATGCTGCAGGTTGGTGATGCTGTTTTCATTAACTGTGATAACTAGTTCAGCTTAGCACAGGTTATGACAACATGAGTTTGAGTATTGAGTGTTTGAGTATAGTTTGGTTCAGCATAGGTTGTTCAATATACTTTGGAGCTGGTTCTGCTTGTTGTCTGTCCACTCATTGAGTGAAGAATGTTTTGATATCGTTTGTTTGGTTCGCTTGTATTTAGATCCCTTGGTTTGAACAAGTTCTATGAACATTTTTGAGGCTTCTTATTGATATGAAGTCTATCACAGTGTTGTGTTTTGGTATCCTCATTGGTGGATGGATGTCTGTCGCCATGATTCGGCTGGTCTTTGCACTAAAAAAATTTTGCAATGTTGCGACTAAGCGTTTTAGTCGGAGATTGGTCGGTATAGAGCTATACCGACTAACTTCCGACTAAACCAATTTAGTCGGCATGAAAGGGTCGCTAAAAGCAAGAGGTCGGGAAATTAGTCGGAATTCCGACCAACTGAAGTTTGGTAGGTGTTTAGTCGGAATTCCGACTAAAATCTTATGTCGGAGTTTAGTCGCAACTACCGACTATTATTTAGTTGCAATCTAGTCGCTGTAAACTTAAAACAGATTTTGTTGTTTTTTATTTTTTTTATAAAAAATGTTTTTTTAAATTGTTCCGACTAATCTCTGACTCAGTATTAGTAGGTGATTAGTCGGAATAGTCAAACTTCAATTCAACCAGATTTTGACCATATTTTGGCGCCTCTTTTCCGGACAAGTCTCCGACTAAAGTGTAGTAGGAGATTGGTCGGTGAAGTCAAACTCCTGTTGACTCAAAAAGGGTACCAAAATATTGTGGCTCTTAATCCTGACCACTTTCCGACTAAGTTTTAGTAGGAAAGTAGTCGGTATTACCAACTGATTTCCTACTAATAGTCGGAATCTAGTCGGAAGCTTTATAATATTAAAATAATAAAACTGGTCAAATGTGGTCAATTGTCGTTGACCATATTTGACCAATTTTATTATTTTATCATTAAAATAAATCGTCGAACGAATATAATAAAAAACGCAATATAAGATAATAGAAAACGCACAAATAAAATTAATAACGCAAATGTTTCGAGATATAAACATATAAACATAAAAACAATTAAAACAAAAATTAATGTTATACAACCCATTGTTTCTACATATAAAAATAAAAACATAAAAGTACAAGGATCAAACGGGGGGGGGGGGGGGGGGGGGGGGGAGGCGGAGGAGGGTCCATAAAACCTCTTTCGGCAAAAACAGTGCGCATAAAGCCGAGAAGATGTTGAATCTCTTGCCTCAAACGCTCATTCTCCGCCACTAGCCGCTCAAACTCCTCCCTCGTAATGTTCGAGTTGAGACTTTCCGTAACTCGGTTCAGGGACTGCTGAAGCTCATCCAACCTCTCGTTCGCTAGGTGGTTGGGGGGAGGGGTGGCTTGGGTTTGAGTCTGTGGCGCCGCACCATCAAAGTAATAAGTCTCTGCGGCGTCACCAAGACCAAACACAGCCTTGGAGGGCTTCTTCGTCGACTCCTGTGATTCGATATTTTTGACGGCCTGAAAAAAGGCATCATTTATCTCCTCATCAGAAGCCTCGAGAGGAAGCTCGGCATGGAGGCGTAAGTATTTGTCCTAAACAAAGCAAAAAATTATATAAAAATTTCGGCAGAGTTTCCTCTGTAAACTAACTAAACCAAAATTTTAAATAACCCTGAAATAAAAGCTAAACTACGAAAACAGCTATCAAACCAGCATTTCCTCAAAATCGAATATCAACTTTCCAAAATATTCTAAAATAGCTAATTTACCAAAAGCTAAACTAGCTACCAAAAAAACTAACTACACTATGATTCATGAGTACTAAAAAACAAATACATAATTGCACTTACGTTTACGGCCTTGGACTTCTCGTTGACCCACTGCAACCCGTCCTTTGTTTTCACCTTATGAGTGCGTAGAAACAACTCATAAGAGGAGGGCGTGCAGTTCTGCTCTTTTTCCTGTGAAAACAAAAGTTCGTGGTTAAACAAAATAATAAATAAATATTGGGAGAAAAAATTAAAAGAAATCAAATTAATAAAAGTTCAAGAATATACTAATATCCGCAATGTCCTGCGGGGCAAGCAGACACGGAGCCGCCGGTATGGGTGACTTCTGCGACACCCGTTTCATTGCCCCGGCGACGGTTCCTCCTCCCTCGCTCCCGCCTGGGCTGGAATTCTAGAGCTGACCAGGCCCTTACCCATTCTCTCCAAGCCTCCGTCGACGCCCATTCGGGCTGATATTCATTATTCGCTTCATAGCGGTCCCTATGAAGATGAATAATGTCCTTGTACCGGTTCTTGGCCCTCTTCACCCACTCCTTGCGCAGCGTGGGAGTGATAGAGGGATCCCAAGACCATTGTTTCTGAAACGACAAAAACAATTATTATTAGTATAACAAACAAGTCAATTAAAAGTTAATCAAATAATGAAATAATGTAGTAAATAGACTTACTTGAAACTGCTACCAATAGAACTCGATAGTATCCCTGGATAGGTAGCTCCAAGACCATTCTCCAGGATCTTGGTAGGCCTCAAACGTCCTACGAATGGACGTTGATATATGGTTGCCAGTGTCGGTGGCAAACGTGCCCTCGTCGGGCAGCCATGGAAGAGGTGGTGGTCGGTGCAGCGGCGGAGGGGGAGGGTCCCCGTGTGGCGGCCCCTGGGCTGTGTCATCCTCCGGTGTACTAGCGTTACGTGGCAAAGCACGTGATGACACCGGAGAGGGAGTGACAACCCCCACTACCCTCCTAAAGTCTAACGTCACAAAATGCTCCTCTAAACCCGCAGATGGTTGAGAGAGCGGAACAGCATGTGTGCCAGGGTCAGAACTTGCATGCTGTTGAACCAGTCGCGACTCAGGGTCGTATGGCTGACCGGTTCGGGGGTCTATACGTTGGTTTAGACTATTTCTCATTCTAGGCATCTAAATTTAACAAATAATTTTAACAGAAAATAATATCAAAAAAAACTCAGAAAATAATAATTAAAAAAAAAAACTTGCACAGAAATAAAAACAGAAAAAAACGACATAATAAACAAAATAAAATATTACATGGAAATAAAAAACAAAATAAAAAACAAAATAAAACATAAAAAACGAAATAAAAAACAGAAAAAAACATGTACATTTAAAATAAACATATATATTTCGAAAATAAACCTTAAAAAAACCAAAAAAAAAAAAACGAAACATTTAAAATAAGCATGTATATTTCGAAAATAAACATGTACATTTAAAATAAACAAGTATATTTCATCAATATTATTACATTAATATAAACCCTAAAAAAACGAAACATTTAAAATAAACATGTAAAAAAAATCGAAAAAAAAACAAGATTATTATAAACAAGATCATGCAAGATAATTACATGCAAAAAAAACCCTAAATAGTCGGAGTAAAACAAACTCTAAAGATTATTACATACATAAAACAAACCCTAAAAACAAACCCTACAAGTATATTTCGAAATATAACCAATAAAAAATATATTTCGAAATATAAAACTTAAAAAATTAATAACTTCATGCAAGATTATTATATGTAATATAAACCCTAAAAAAATCAATAAACATTTGAAATAAACATGTAAAAAAAATGTGTATGAATCAAGTGAAATAAATATGTTTAAAAAAAACATATACAAGACATGTAAAATCATACAAAAAACGTTCATCATGTTCATGCAAAAAAACATAAAAAAAAATTAACCTTTAAAAGTTCGAGTTCCTGTGTAGTATGTAAGGTCTTCTCGTGCTAGGCTTGAAAAGAGGAGAAAGAAGAGAGCAACAATCTTGTTGTTTTGGATATTCAAACTAGATGGAAATGGAAGAAAGAAAGAAAGAATGAAAGAAAGAAAGAAAGAAGGAAAGAGATACGTTGAAATGAAAATTAATCGAATTTTGGTGAAGTGTTGGCTTTTATATTACTTAATTTCCCACTAACTTGCGACTAGACTCTAGTCGTTAATTAGTCGGTGGTGATTAGGGTTCTGAAGAGACGTTTGTAAAAAAACGTTTATTAATACCGACCAACGTGTGACTAATATGTAGTCGGTGGTTAGTCGGAGAATTTTTAACAATTTAACCTACTGAATTAAATGCCTCAGTAATTATTTTGAAAAGACGTTGGAAATGAAAAAAAACTTTTCAAATCTCCGACTATTTTGCGATTAAATATAAGTCGCAAGTTAGTCAGTGAGATTTTTCACCTACCTTTTATTGCCTGCAGTAACTTTTCAGAAGACGTAGGAAACTGGAAAAACAAGTTCCTAAGACTTCAAAAGATGCTAAGACATAAACTAGCATATACAAATTTGCTAGGCTACCAAAGCAATAACTATACAGTTTCATACAAGAACAATCCAAAATAATCAGCTCAACTATTTCAAAGCATAAACAAAAGAGTCCTGGGTACACTGAGGCTCTAATACACGGCATTCCAGCAGTGTTGTTGGCAGCACACCGTCATACTGTTATGCTTCCAAGTGCACACCTTCTCAACATCATATAAAACCCTGTTCAAGAGACGTTATCGAAACCGCATCTAATGAGCTCAATAAACAGTAGCCTATGTTGAACCAGTACAGTTATAGTCCTCAATACTGATCACAGCAGGCCATAGCCTGCTCATGTTGGCACATCATTGAACATTACAACATGTGATCAAACTCTAGAAATTCCCTAAACAGCAACCTAAGTATAGACTGCTCATTCATACCACAGCAGATACACCTGCATAGTTCGTAGCCTGCTCACGGTAGGAGGATAAGCACAACAACCATCCCTTTGGGCACTACAGCAGCCAGCACAAGGAGAACCCAAACACACAATATAACTAACATCATGCCATACTAGTTCCTGAACAAAAACCAAAATGGCCATAGGATGCCACATCCGAACAGTAAATTAGGGCTGTCACAGTCAAGCTTCCATGCCCAGCAACTACTTCACCTCAAAACACAGGGATTTACTAAGGCCCTCTGTGAAGAAGGACAATGCCTCAGGTAGTGGTGTCTGATGTCAAGGTATTTTTGTCTATAGTCTTGGCCTGTCCTCGTCAAGTATCCAGCTTCAGGCAGAGGAGGTGGGGACAAAATCCCCACTATGCTAGCTCTCAAGTTTCTAGTGACCCCGAGAGCAGGCCCATAATGGACATAGGACCAACCTCTAATTCAGGAGAATAACATCCTCAATTACACACCAGAATCTAAGGCAAGGCTAAGACCTAGATCAATAGCCAAAGAGATAGGAGTAGAAAACATAATTTGCTACCCTCCGACACAAAACTGCTTAGCAGTTCATACAACCTAGCAACTGAGCAGGACAGAAACAATATCTAGAACTCCTAATCGAGTTGGGTATTAGGTACCCAAAAAAAACAAAAACTCGAACTAAGTTCATCTACAACCTCATGAAACCAGACAAAACCAGCCCTAAAACACTCTAGATTGGGACCAAATAAGGTATTGATTCCAACTACATCCAACAGACAGCTGAGAAACAGATAGTTAGATACCTTACATGCCTCAAGTTGGATCTGGGCATTCATAATTGAGGAGCAGCATGCTGGACGAACCGGCCTTGAATATATATCCCCCAAAACAATTGGGGTTTAAACATGAGACTATTCAAATCTCATCTTAGGATATGAGTGATTCGAACTTGTGGTGGGATAAATCTTGCTAGATTTGGAATAAAATTACACCCCTAAGACAGATTAGGGCAAGCTGGGCTGAGCGAACGAAAATTAGGGTTCTTCGAGCATCGATGGATCGATTTCGCACAGAACGAAAATCTCAATTCGCCAAACCAGAGCCTAGACCATCGATTCCTCTTACTCAGAAGTGAAATTCTTAAGTTTGGATTTGGATTTTAGGGTTTTTCAAAAAGAGAAGAAGAAAAGGGTTTCGATTTGTATTCGAAACTCTGTTCTCGGTTCAAACATTCATCAGAGAAGATAAACAAAAGCACAATCTGCAAACCTTTTCCTCGGGGGACGACCTCTTCGTCTACCTGCCATGGCGAGCAATCCTCAAGGTGATCGCTGGTAGAGGAGAAGATTTCTAGAGAGAGAAAGGAGTTATTATTATTATTATTATTATTATTATTATTATTATTATTATTATTATTATTATTATTATTATTATTATTATTATATTATTATTATTATTATTATTATTATTATATTATTATTATTATTATTATTATTATTATTATTATTATTGTTAATATTATTATTATTATTATTATTATTATTATTATTATTATTATTATTATTATTATTATTGTTAATATTATTATTATTATTATTATTATTATTATTATTATTATTATTGTTAATATTATTATTATTATACTTATTATTTTATAATTAATAAAATTTTAAATACGATATTAAAATATACAAAACTTACGACCCAATATAAAATTAATAATATATAAACATATAATTATTAAAACCATATTATTGGGTTACATAATCGTCATCGACATCATCGTCGTCAGATAATACAAGATCTTCGTCGGTGTCTTCATTTTCCTCGTCATCAAGAATCGTTTCGTCTAAGTCTAAAAGTTCTCCAGCGCGATCACGCAACAGTTCGACTTGTGCGTCAGAAACATCTTCATTTGCCACAAAATCTGGTGATTTCTCTTCCATTCACGTAACAAACATCATAGCGACGTGCCTTCTGCAAAGGTCCCTCGGCGAGGTCCTTTAGAATATCGGCATTATCCACACCGTCAAGAAACCCGTCCCTGGACTGCATATAAAAACAATAATTCAATGTAAATACGTAATACTATTTACACAACAAGCTACGATGGTTAACGTGTACTCACAATCTGTTTAAACCATAGGGCAAATTGGTCTTGGACCACATGGTCAACTTGCTCTGCGTTTAGATTAGGTTCGTACTTTGTGATTAAGTGTACGAATTGATCATAAAATTGATTCACCTCCGGACAATTTCGCAGAACATAAGTCTGAGCAATTTTGAGATCTGCTTCATCCATCATAAAAGCCTTACCCCGACCATGAAATTTGATTGGGTGTGTGAATATGGACAAAACACCCGGTCTCACGTTGTTAAAGCATCCGTCATCGTTTCTAGGAAGATCTCTAACTCTGCATCGAACATCTGGCTCAAAGTAATGCGAGACAAAGTATGATGCTTCTTCTGTAAGATATGCGTTGCAGATCGAGGCTTCAACATGTGCTTTGTTTTTGACATAATTTTTTTTTTTTGGAAATGACATTAAGTTTTAAATGTCGAAGATACCTGTAATTTAAACCAAGGAGTAATTATTAAGACATGTAATAAGTAATCAGAAAAGTAAATAATACTTTTTTTTAGACGTGTAATTAGTAATTACCTCTCAAAGGGATACATCCACCTATATTATACCGGACCAGCAATCCTCGCCTCGTAAGCTAGATGAACAGGCAGATGTTCCATGACATCAAAAAACGTTTGAGGAAATATAGTCTCTAACTTACAGAGCACCGCTGCAATTTCCTTGTCCAACCTCCACATATCTGCGGCAGAAATCCTCGGAGAAGTAAGACTTCTAAAAAACAGACTTATTTCAGTAAGAGCTGCTCATACATTTCCTGGCAGCAACTCCCGAAATGCAATTTGAATTAGTCGCTGCATGAACACATGACAATCATGACTCTTCATCCCGAATACCTAATGTTTAGCCATGTCGATGTTCCAGGCTAAATTTGAGACATACCCATAAGGAAATCTCAGAGTTTTAAGCCACTCTAGAAGGACAGCCGTTTGCTCTCTGTTTATTGTGTATGATGCCTTGGGGATGGTAGAACCAACTGGATGCAATTTCGATCGGATCCCGAGCTCGGCTAAATCTTGACGTGCCTTGAGATGATCCTTAGTTTTTCCCGGCACACACATTATTGTGTTGAAAATGTTATCAAAGAAGTTCTTCTCAATGTGCATCACGTCAAGGTTGTGTCGGATCATGTTTGTGCTCCAGTACGGCAAATCCCAAAAAATACTTCTCTTCTTCCATCCAGCACAATGCTTACTGAGTTCTGCGTTGAAGTCGCAAGTTGGTTGCTAACAACACGGATACTTAGGTAATAAGTGCCATTTGACCACCCTACTTTTGAATTACCGACTATTTTGCGACTGTTTGGTTGGTCGTAATCTGGTCGGTATATAATTAAAAAAAAATAATTTTAATGAGCTTTTTTTTCGGCCATTTTGATTTACAATTATTAGTACTAAGTTGAAATTGTGTTTTTCCTTACTTAGTTCCTCGTATGTACTATAAAAAATTGATAACGTTAAAAGTATGTTTCTCAAAATTGTAAAAAATAAGCATCGTAAATTTACTGATTATGATTCTAATAAGAAAATTTTTTTCATTGCATGTCGTTGGCTGCGCAATAGTGGACTTTACAACCTATACTCCCTCTAATTCACCATTAAGTGGTTCTTATATGTTTTTTGACATTGTTCATATCGTAAAACAAATGGGAGCCACTTAATGATGAACTAGAGGTAGTATAATAGGCCGTAAGTACCACTATCGCGCAACCCAACGCCTTGCAAATCAAAAATTATTCTTTTTCAGTAGCAAATATAAGTAAAATAATACGTTGCTCATTTTCTACAATGTTGAGAAACATATTTTAAGCGTTTCTAACACATTTTTATAGTAAACATACAAGACAATAAGTAAGAAAAACATATATTTCGATTAAGTACTGATAATTATTACAACAAAATGGCACGAAAAAAAAGCTCATTAAAATTTTTTTATACAATAAATACAACCATTAAATTTATGTTAATCACTATATCCTACCCCTTTACCAACACGTACACTGATTGAAATTAACCATGTACGAGTTGAAAGAGGTAGGATACAGTGAAGAACAAATTTGGGGCAAGCTTTAAATATATATGTTAATCACAACATCCTACCCCCTTCTCTACTCGTACTCCGATTGAAATTAATCATGTACGAGCAGAGCGAGGTAGGATGCAGTGAAGAACAAATTTGGGGCAAGTCTCATTTGCTTAAAAACAACCATTAAATTTATGTTAATCATTATATCCCACCGCCATCTCAACTCGTACACCGATTGAATGTAACCATGTACGAGTTGAGCGCGGTGGGATACAGTGAAGAACAAATTTGGGGCAAGTCTCATTTGCTTAAAAACAACTATTAAATTTACGTTAATCACTATATCCTACGCCTTTCTCGACTCGTACACCAATTGAAATTAATCATGTACGAGTCGAGCGGCGTAGGATATAGTGAAAAACATTAAAATTTTCGTTTATAAGCAAATGTGGTTTGACGTTTATAAGCAAATGTGGTTTATACCTTTAATATCAAATTTTGCCATATTTTTGATACGATTGAACCGTTAAATTTATGTTTCGCAATTTGTCCCGTTCTTCCCGAACTCACACTTAAGTAAAGAAACTCGAGTGTAGGTTCAGGCGAAGAACGGGCCAAGTGAGAAACATGCCAAAGTTGAAATCTCTCCAAGATCAATATTAAATTTTAACATATTTTTATTACGATTGAACCGTTTTATTAATGTTTCGGAACCATTAATTTTTTGTTTTTCAACTTGTCACCCTCCACCTCCACCCTTACTTAATCTTTACTCAAGTAGGAGTGTAAGGAGGAGAGTAACAAAAGAAAAACAGATGGATTATAGAGAGAAAGGTGCAAATGAAAATGACGTTGAGGGGGGGTATTTATAGAAAAAATCAGGATGTCTCCGACTACTTAACGACCTAAGTTTAGTCGAAATTTAGTCGGGACACAATCATTTTAATAACACGTTTTTTGCTGTATTTTTTATTTTTTTGTAGTTGCGACTAACTACCGACTAAATTCTTAGTCTGAAATCTAGCGACTAGAATCTGGGTCGCAAATATAGTCAGAAATTTGCTACCATTCTCTTTTAGTTGACATTTAGCCGGAAATGCCGACTAAACACTGTTAGTCGGTATATTAGTCGAAAATGCCGACTAAAAATTGTTAGTCGGTATACTGAGTCGAAACTTTGCAAAATTTTTGTAGTGTTGATAGTACTAATACTGGGTGCTGCTGGTTTGTATTGCTAATGATGGGGTCGTTTTTTGGTTGGGAGTCTGCTCATGGTTTATGCACAGACTAGTGTCCTTCTGTTTTGGAAGTTACTTGGTGATCTCTGATCAAGCTAGTTCGGTGGATACCTGCTGCTTCAATGCAATGGCGACTAAAAGCTTATGAATGTGTGATCTTATTTTGGTTTTTGTTTTTCATATTGTGTATCGAACTCTTGAAATATTTGCGTACTCAAGCTTGGCCCAAAGCCAATTGTATATGCTAATTGTATGGCCCAAAGCCAATCTTAGTCGGTATATATTGAAACCAATAGCTTCCCAGAGAAGCTTCTCTGTTTGTCAGAACTCAGAAGCATTGGGAAGGTAAAAAACTTTACAGTATACCGACTACCCACCGACTAAGATTTAGTCGCAGTTTAGTCGGTATACTGAAAAGTTTTACCACTTTCCAACGTCTATAGAAAAGTTACTGCAGCCAATTAATGAAGTAGGTGAAAAATCTCACTGATTAATTACCGACTAAACATTAGTCGCAATCTAATCGGTGATTTGAAAAGTTTTTTCACTTTCCAACGTCAATCTGAAAAGTTACTAATGGCATTTAGTGAAGTTGGTTAAACCCTAATACTCACCGACTAAATAGCGACTGACGTCTAGTCGCAGATAGTCGGAATTTAAGTAATATAAAAACGAACACTTCGCCAGAAATCGATCATTTTCATTTCAACCAAGGATCATCCTTCTCGTTTTCTTTCTTTCTCTCATCTCCTACTACATTCCTACTACATTCTTGGTTGCATACTCATCTCCGACGACATTTTCGTTGATACTCCAACTACTGCATCAACTACACTCCGACTAAGGTTATTCTTCTTTTTATTTTTATTTTTTTTTTGAAATTTAGATTAAATACTCGTTTTCTGCATGAAATTAAGGTTTATTGCATGTTATCGACATGATATACATGATTTTTTTACCTAAATTTTTAGGGTTTCATGGTTTGATATGTTTTTATTACATGTTTTTTATGATCATGTTTTTTATTTGTTTTTGATGATGAACAAGGTTTGATAATGATCATGATATGATTATTTTACATGTTTTTTTTATATTTTTTTTAACATATTTATTTTATGTTTTTTTACACGTTTTTTTTACATGTTTATTTTAAGGATTTTTTTGTGAATTACAGCCTTAAAGTTTTATCGTTTTGTGAATTACAGCCACAAAGTTTTTTTTATGAATTACAGCCACCAACTTTTGAAAATGACCACCATTACAGCCAAGTGACCGGTTGATACCGTTGACCATGTTTTTTACCGTTGACTTTCCATTATTATGCTTTTTCCTTTTTTTTTGATTTTTTTTCTTTTCTTTTGTTTTAAATTTTTTTAATTTAATTCTTTATCCCCAATCATCTTTCTCTCTCTTCCTCCTTCTTCTCCATCATCTTCATCCTCCATTAATTTTCAAAGTCACCGTTAATCTTCAAAAACTCAATTTCTCTCTGAAGTCCATACCCTAGATTTCTTTCCCCTTTTCAACAATATTCAAATTTCAATATATAAATAAAAAAAGCAAAGTCTGCTTCTGAGGAAGTCTCCATTATGAAGATTAAGTGCGAATTAGAGTTAACTAGTTAGTGATACTTGTAAATTATGTTAATCCAAACAGTATCATCATCTTCTTCTACAATTCCAATGATTTCTTACTATTCCTTAACTTCTGGGTTAAATTTCACTTCTTTTAATCATTCAAGATTGACCCTTCAATTATTTCAACCTAATTCAAGATGGGTTTTCACTAATTTTGCTCCTCGTTATTGGAAACAAATTGGGTCTTTTTAGCGTAGACTTTCACTTATTCAAGATGGGTTTTCACTAATTTTGCTCCTCGTTATTGGAAACCATAGAATCAAGCTTGAGTGGAGTTCAATCCAGAAGGTTGGTTTGTGGGTTAATCTCTTTTGGTATTTATTGTGCCGATTTGAAATTCTGATATTCACATGATTTCTGCAGTGTATTTGGACTCTTCAATGTGCCTGCTAAATGGTAATTGAACTATGAATTAATCTCTAATAATTAATTTATGTGAACTGGATCCATCAAACTAATTTTCTCCATTATTTATAAATTTTTCCGGGTATTTGGATTTCTTAAAAACTACTCTCACAATCTTCAATTTTGTCCCATTTTAGCTTCAAGAAAAAGCTACTGGGTCTAATAGTTATTGTAATCTTCTTATTCCTTTTTCATTTGCTAAACTTTGAGATTTATTGTTGAATTCCAAAACCTAAATTACATAATTCTTGGGTTGTTCAATTATCTGGGTGTATCCCAGATGGTTTAGGGTTGTTCTCAAAAATTAGAGTTCTTGATGTTAGCTATAATTCATTGAAGATTAATGGAGGATGAAGATGATGAAGAAGAAGGAGGAGGAGAGAGAAAGGGATTGGAGATGAAGAAACTAAATTAAAAAAAAGAAAAAGAAAAAAAAAAGGAAAAAAGGAAAAAAGAAAAAAACAAAAAAAAGAGGAAAAATTAGAAAAATGAAAAGTCAAAGGTAAAAATCTTGGTCAACGATGAGAACAGGTCACTCGGCCGTAATGGTGGTCATTTTCAAAAGTTGGTGGCTGTAATTCATTAAAAAAAACTTTGCAGCTGTAATTCACAAAACGACCAAACTTTGAGGCGGTAATTCACAAAAAACTCTATTTTAAATGTTTATTGATTTTTTTAGGGTTTATATTTCGAAATAGATTTTTCTGATATTTTTGTTTTATGTTTTTTTATTGTCGAATATTTGTTTTTTTTGTGGGTTTATATTTTGAAATAGATTTTTACATGCAATAATCTTGCATGAACTTGTTTATTTTACATGTTTTTTATATGTTCTTTTAACATGTTTATTTTTTTATGTTTTTTTACACGTTAAATGTTTATTGATTTTTGTAGGGTTTATATTAAATGTAATAATCTTGTTTATTTTCGAATGATTATTTTATGTTTTTCTCATTTTTATTATTATTTTATGTTAAATTATTTGTTAAATTTAGATGCCTAGAATGAGAAATAATCAAGGACAACGTATCGACCCCCGAACCGGTCAACCATACGACCTTGACTCGCGACCGGTTCAACAGCATGCGCATTCTGACCCTGGCAACTATGCTGTTGCACTATCTCAACCTACTCCAGGTTTAGAGGAGCATTTTTTTAGGTCAGACTTTAGGAGGGCAGAGAGGGCTGCTACTCCCTCTCCGGTGTCGTCAAGTGCTTCGCCACATTACGTTAGGACACCGGAGTCTGACACTACGCAGGGGCCGCCGCGCGATGACCCTGCCCCTCCGCCGCAGCATCCACTACCAGCTCTACCATGGGTGCCCGACGAGGGCACGTTTGCCACCGACACTGACAATAACCAAATATCAACGTCCATCCGTAGGACGTTTGAGGCCTACCAAGATCCTAATGGATGGGCTTGGAGATACCTATCTAGGATACTATCGAGTTCCATTGGCAGTAGTTTCAAGTAAGTCTATTTACTACATAATTTCATTATTTGATTAACTTTTGATTGACTTGTTTGTTATACTAATACTAATTGTTTTTGTCGTTTCAGAAGCAATGGGCTTGGGATACCTCTATCACTTCCACGGTGCGCACGGAGTGGGAGAAGAGGGCCAAGACCCGGTACAAGGACATTATTCATATTCATAGAAAACTCTATGAACAACATGGTTGTTAAAATCGCGATTCTAATATACGATTCTACGATTTTATGATCCAAAAACAAGCGAGCGATTTGAATCGCAGGTAGAATATTAAAGTTGTAGAATCTTACGATTCTAGTTTGAATGAAATTTTGAGAGATAGAATCATAACACGATTCTACGATTCCACGATTTAACTATCCGATTCTACTAATATAGTATGAATCATTTTTAATTTTTGTTATAAACCATATTTTACTAATCTCTTTCACATATACACATTAATTTCAAATTTCCAATCTTGAAAACTTTTAAAAAACAAATTTCTTAATTGGTATGAAGATTAAAATTAATTATTGAAAATTTTTCGTTATATTCTTAGAAATAAAGTCAAAGAAACTTTAATTCATTGATTCAAACTTTTGAATTGGATAATAATGATAAGAAAATAGATATTTTTAATATTTTTAAGTTTATTTGTAGAATCGTACGATTCTACGATTCAGTTCTACCGATTCGATTTTACCTCTCTAAACGATTTTAAGTAGAATTACAATTTTAACAACTTTGATGAACAGAATAATGAATATCAGCCCAGCTGGGCGTCGTCGGAGGCTTGGGGACAATGGGTAAGGGCCTGGACCTCTGAAGAATTCCGGGCCAGTCGGACCCGAGGGAGGAGGAACCGTTGCCGGGGCGATGAAACAGGTGTCGCAGAAGTCACCCATACTGGCGGCTCGGTGTCTGCCCGTAGAACATTGCGGATATTGGTATATTCTGGAACTTTTAATAGCTGGATTTTTTAATTTTATACGAGTAAATATTTATACATAATTTTGTTTAACCTTCAACTTTGTTATTGCAGGAAAAAAAGCAGAGCCGCACGCCCCTCTCTCATGAGTTGTTTCTATACACTCATAAAGTGAAAACAAAGGACGGGTTGCAGTGGGTCAACGAGAAGTCCAAGGCATAACCGTAAGTTCAATGACTATATTTATTATTTCTAGAATATAAATTTTTGGTTATCATTGAATCATAGTTTAGTTAGTTTTTTAGTACTTAGTTTAGCTTTTGGTAAATTAGCTGTTTTAGAATACTTTGGACATTTGATATTGGATTTTAAGGAAATGCTGGTTTTGATAGCTGTTTTCGTAGTATATATACATTGTATCTATGTTGGCTTCTATTTCAGGGTTTATTTAAGTTTTGGTTTAGTTAGTTTACAGAGGAAACTTTGTCGAAATATTTATATAATTTATTGTTTTGTTGTTTAGGACGAATACTTACGCCTCCATGTCGAACTTCCTCTTGAGGCATCTGATGAAGAGATTAACGACGTCTATTTTCAGGCCGTCAAAAATATCGAATCGTAGGCGCCGACGAAGAAGAAGCCCTCTAAGGCCGTGTATGGTGTTGGTGACACTGCAGCAGTCTATTATGCCGATGTTGCGGCGCCGCAGACTCAATACTAGGCCACCCCTCCCCCTAACCAATTCGCGAACGAGAGGTTGGATGCGCTTCAGGAGTCCATGAATCGAGTTGAGGCCCGTCTCAACTCGCACATTTTAAGGGAGGAGCATGAGGAGCTAGTGGCGGAGCATCAGCGTTTGAGGAAAGAGGTCAACCATCTCCTCGGCTTTGTGCGCACTGTTTTTTCAGAAAGAGGTTTTAGTGACCCTCCTCCGCCTCCGCTCGGCTGATTCTTTGTACTTTTATTGTTTTATATTCTTATTATTATTTTTCGAAACATTGGGTTATATAACATTATTTTTTAACATTTGCATTATTAATTTTTTTCGTGCGTTTTCTATAATCTTTATATTTGTTCGATAATTTATTTTAATAATAAAATAATAAAACTTGTCAAATGTGGTCAATGATCATTGAACACATTTGACCTGTTTTATTATTTTAATATAATAAATTTTCCGACTAAATTCCGACTAAATATTTAGTAGGAAAGTAGTCGGTAATCACATGATTTTACCGACTACTCTCCTACTACCTGTTAGTCGAAGGATGGTCGGGATCAATAACCGCCATAATTTGGTCTGGTTTTTTAGTCGATAGAAGTTTGACTTCACCGACTATTCTCCTACTACATGTTAGTCGGAGATTTGTCGGGATCATGAGCCGCCAAAAAGTGGTCAACATCTGGGTAAAATGAAGTTTGACTTTTCCGACTAGTTTCCTAGTATCCTTTGGTCGGAGGGTAGTCAGAAAAAAATAAAAAATATTTTTTTTTTGTAAAACACTAAAAAAACATCAAAATCGATTTTGACGACGGCTGTTTAGTAGGAAGTTGGTCGGTATACTGCGATTAAACTCCTATTACTTCAGGTAGTCGGAATTCCAACCAATCACCTACCAACCCTCAGTTGGTTGGAATTCCGACTGTTTTCCCAACCATGTCCATTTACCGACCATTTTGAGCCGACTGGATGGCTTTAGTCGGAATTTAGTGCCATAATAATCTAACTATGTACAAAGCCTTTCGTTATCTACACCCTTCATTTTCCCCGAAATCTCCTGAGAAACTTAGTGGAGCCTGCATATACACTTCTTCCTTCAATTCCCCATGAGGGAAGGCATTCTTAACATCGAACTGGTGAAGATACCAATCAAGGTTTGCTGCTATAGAGAAAAGAACCCTTATAGTGTCCAGCTTTGCAAGTGGCGAGAAAGTCTCTGAGAAATCAACTCCATATGTCTATGTATATCCTTTCGGCACGAGTCGAGCCTTATACCGTTCTATGGTGCCATCTGCTTTATATTTCACTGTATACACCCATTTGCACCCAACTATCTTCTTCTCATTTGGTAGAGTGAATTTTCCCCACGTTCCATTCTTCTGAAGGGCACTAATTTCTTCTTCCATAGCTTTCCTCCACTTGTCATCCTCCATAGCTTCCTCAATATTATTCGGGAGTTTGGTTGCATAAAGAGCTGCATTGAATGCTAAGGCACTCTGTCACATATTTCCTTTCCTGTTGCTTCAATCGGGTATCTCGATCTCCTGGTTTCCTAGTCTGGATCATACCTCTTAGGGGGCACTCCTCGGGTGAAGCGAGGTGGAAGAGTGTACCCTTGTGATTCATCTGTTTGCTGTTTTCTTGTTTCCGCAATCTCACTTGGAATATCAGCAGTATCAATATAGGGAGACTTATCTTCTTCAACTAGAGAACTCACCTGATGTTCAGACATTGCTATTTGTGGTATGGGATGCACAACCTGGGAAGACAATTCGGTAGCTCCGCCTAATTTCTCTTTTGGATGTGGGTTTGGCATCTATGGACTTGTTAACCATCTGAGATCGTCATTCTGCATCTCTCCCTGATATCGAGAATGGGTATAATAGTACTCAGACTCGGAAAACTCACAATCCATAGTAGTGTACATCCTTCGATCAGAAGGATCATAAAACCTATATCCCTTTTGATTTCTCCCATATCTTAGGGATGGCAATGGGTATTGGACCCTTCAGAGTCGGGTCCAGGCCCAATTAATTTTCACGGATCCGGATCCGGGTCTGAGAAAAATGCCCAGACCATGACCCGTGGATCTAAGGACCCGTTTTATTTTAAAATATATCGAATATATATTTAAATCTAGTTAATTCCCCCACTTAATACCCATTTCCCACTTAATTCCCATTTTCCAGTTTTATTTCACACTCTCTTCTCTCACTTAATACCCACTGTCTCCCTCTAGAGCTGTTCATGGGCGGGCTACCCGCTAGGCCCGGCCCGCCCGGCTCGAAAAACGGGCGGGCGCGGGTAGCATTTTTAAAAAAAATTTAAAGTTTGGGCGGGTAATACCCGCCCGCCAAGATAAATGGGCGGGTAGCGACAATAAAAAAATACCCGCGGGTATACCCGCCCGCCCGCTTATTTTAATATATTAATAAATAATAATATTCTTTGGGCTTTTTTTTAATACCCAACAATTTCAGTCCACTACTTCATGAGTCCATATCCAATACATTTTAATACTCCTTACTTATTTAGGGTTAGACTATTAGACTATTAGAGTATTTTAATATATATGTAATTTGATTATTTTGAGACGTTTTATGTATTTGTAGTATTTTGGACTATGTATTGTATTTTAATTATTATCAAAACTTAATTTTATATTTTGTATTGTATTTTTGGTATTTATGAGAAAATACCCGCGGCGCCCGCGGCACCCGCCCGCGTTAAAAATGGGCGGGTAGCGACAAAAAAATATGCCCGCAATCGCGGGCGGGCATTTGAATTTTTCTGCCCGCGGGTAGATTTTGTAGCAAATACCCGCCCCGCTACCCGCGCCCGCCCGCCCATGAACAGCTCTATCTCCCTCCCATTCCCTCAAAATAATTACAGCCGAGCCTCTCACTTTTCTAATAATCACGATATTATAACCCAAAATTGAACAGGTAATTGGGTTCCTTGAATCAATATTATGTGCCATAATAATCTAACTATTATTATGATTATTATAGATTATGATCTTATATTAATACAGACAGTGGTATTGCTTAATAATTTAGCTATCATTTTTTGCAGACAGTGGTATTGCTTGATAATTTAGCAAAAACAAAGTCAGACCCGTTTTGGACCCGGACTCGGTACTGGATCCGCAGTATCCACGGATTCGGATCTGGGTCTTGAAAAATTAGACCCGCGGATCTGGACCCTGTTCTTGAAAACGGATCTGGATCCGGGTCCACCTAGACCCGGTCTAGATCCGACCCGTTGCCATCCCTATCCCAAAAAGACACATTTGATAGCTCGCGGTTCAAGTTTATTTCGTATCCCACTAGTGGAATAAACGTCAATGGCTGCGATTTTTTGACCGTTATTGGCTGCGGTTTTACCTCGCAGCCCTTGGAATAGCAGCAAAATGAGATTTTGTTATTGGCTGCGGACATTACAACTGCAGCCTTTAGTCCATTTTTCAAAATAAAAAAAACCATTGGCTGCGGACATTTAACAACCGCAGCCTTTATGGGGTGCTTTTTTTAATTTGTTTTTTTATACCTAAAGGAACGAAAGAAAGACTAGATCTATGAACAACAAACGAAATCAAAATCAATACTCAACATCAAAAACTAGATCTATGAACAACAAACGAAATCAAAACGCTTTTTTATTAATAAAAAATTAATCTTCTAGATCTTACAAGTTACAGAATAATTTACAAAATTTCTTGAAAGATCTTACAATAAAAAACTTACAGAATAATTTCAAGTTACAATAATTTACAACAGAATAATTTAAAGAAATTTACAACAAATTTTCTTGAAAGATCTTACAACAAGTTACAATAATTTACAAAAACGAAAAAAAATTTACAGAATAATCTTCTAGATCTTGAAAAAAACGAAAGAAAGAATTTACAAAAGAATTTACACTATTTGGAACGCACAGTTTCCGCCATTGAAGATCTGGAATCGAGATGACAAAAACCGATTCGTGAAGATCTGAAATCCTTGAAGATGTGAAAGAGGCGTTTGAAGGGAAAGAGGCATTTGAAAGAGGAGTTTGAAGAAATCGTTTGAAAGATTTGGGTTATTTGCTGAAGAAATCACTATGAAGGATAATATTTGAAGAAATCATCATCATTATTATGCTTAAAGATGAAAAAGCAGCCCATGAAGAAGATGAAAGGAGGCAACATTATTGAAGGGTTTTTTCTTTTCATGAAGAGAGAGAAAGGTAGGACATAAGAAATTAGGCGCCTCATTGAATATAAGAACCGGCGCTTAAAATTTAGGGTTTAATTTGGCTGATTTTGGGTTGGGCTTCAACTTTAGGCTGCGGACATATAGAAAAACCGCAACCCATGACTTATTTTAATTTTTGGCTGCGGACATAGAGAAAAACCGCAGCCTATTCTAATTTTTTATTTTAATTTTACATATTGACTGCGTATACACTATAACCGCAACCAATAAGCCGCAACCAATAAGCTTTTTTCCACTAGTGTCCTCTTCGGACAATGAACATAGACTGTGCGCCCAAAGATTCTAGGAGGAAAAGAATGTTAGGATGGCATGGGGTTGTACATTTGGAGAGTTTCAGGGGTGTTTTAAGTAGTTAAGGGCTTTTGTGGGTTAGTAAGGTAATTAGCAGTGGAAATGCCTTGTGGCCAATAGGATGTAGGAACATGAGACTCAAGCATAATGACACGGGTTATCTCTAGTAAGGTTTTGTTTTTCCGTTCAGCCACACCGTTTTGTTGGGGTGTGTCTGGACACAATGTTTGGTGAATTAGGCCTAAACTAGTGAAAAATTAGTGCAGATCAGAATTAACATCTTCATGACCATTGACAGTTCTCAAGATACGGGGTTGGGTTTCGAATTGGGTGCAAATCATGTTATAAAAGTTAACAAAGACTCCACACACCTCAGATTTTTGTTTAAGAAAGTAAATCCAGCTCATCCGATTACAATCATTAATAAACACAACATAATATGAAAAACCATGTATTCCAAGAACAGGAGCAGGACCCCGCACATCAAAACGAATAATCATACAAGGCAAACTGGACTTATTCAAACTATTAGGATACGAATGTTTATGACTTTTTGCTAGAATACATGTCTCAAACTTAAAATCCAAATTCAATCTAGCTAAAGTAAGAAAAAGTTTCTTTAGATACCCTACAGATGGATGTCCAAGTCTTCGATGCCAAGTCCAGAGCTGTTTTTCCCGTGACCCATGAGCAAGAACTGCTTTGCCTTGTTGAACCGTCTCCTCCAAGTAGTACAGAACGCCCTTTTAAATACCACGCCCAATAATTTTGCCTGTCTGAACATCCTACACAATACAACAACTAGGTTTCATAAGCACATTACAATCAAGATCTCTGGTAAGTTGACTGACTGACAAGAGTTTATGTGACAAATGCGGGACAAATAAAGAGTTATTTAATGTAAGATCTCTTGAAACAAATATAGTCCCGGATCCCTCCACTTTGATGCCTTCCCCACTAGCGGTTTTAATTAACGTTTTATTCGTTTTTTCATGTGTAGCGAAATCAATTGGGTCATATGATATAGTATCCGTCACCCCGCAATTAAAAATCCAACTGGTATTAAAAGTATATAAAGCATAGCGTGAAGAAATAAAACCCTTTTGCTCTTATCGAGACACGTGCCCCTCCACTTTACTTGAGGGGCCACTTGTCATAGCCTTTAAATCAATTGTCTCATCTTTTAAGAAAAGCCCCCCTTCCCCATTAAAGTGGTCGGTCCATTGTCTCCCTTGAGAGACGTTAGAGAGAGAATGTCTTCTCTCTTCTTCTTCCCTGCTTTTTAAAAAATTACATGTCTAACCTAGGTTTTCTTGGTTTTTTTCATGGCTGCCGGTGAGATCCTCTGTTACATTGAGACCTTCGGTTGCCTTTCCTCCTCTATGCTGGTCCACGGTTTTTGCCACTAGTTTCGATGTCCTTTTCTTCTCATGTGGCCACCAATCTGGGTATCCGACGAGTTTGAAACATTAGGTTTTTGTGTGCCGTGTGCCGTGTGCCGCCACAGTGAGTGCACTTTAAATGGCTTTTATCATCATTCCTCCGATAAGGTTTTTCATTTTTCCTTGCTATGAAACCACCTCCGATGCCCAGTGAATCAAGATCTGATGAGGGCTCGTGTTTCATGATACCACATCTCATAGTTTCACGCCTTATACTAGCATAAGCTTCTTCTGCAGTGGGTAATGGGTCTTGGAGAAGTAAATCTCTCCTATATTTGTCAAAAGTTTCAATAATCCCGGCAAGGAATTGATAAAGTCGATTTTGCTGTGTTAATTGGTTGTAAATAACGATGTCTTCTGGATCCTTCATGGGGTTCGGTTGCGTTCTTTCAATCCCCTTTCATAAGGCTATTAATTTGTTGTAGTAATTTTCGACTGATTCATTTCCTTGCTGGATTTTGTTGGCTTTAACTTTTAAATCAAAGATTTGCAGCCCATCCCTCCCACTGCTGAATAGCGTTTCAATTCCATGCCATAAGGCCTTTATAGTTGGAAAATCAAGAAATTGATTTACCAGATCTGGATGTATATTTTCAATTATCCATGAAATAACAATTGAATCGTATCGGGTCCATTGGTTGTACCCTAGATCAGCTTTTAGTGGTGGTTCGTCGATGACATGTTTGAGACGGCCACGACCATTAATTTCCAGGTGCATCAGCTTGGGCCATATGGTATAATTTTAATTCGTTAATTGCTTGGATACTGAAAGGGAAGTGCTAGTAATTTTTTATGTGGGCTGTTGATTGATGTTTAACAACTTTATCAGTTGCAACAACTGACCCATGGTAACGGGTTGATCTGGAACAATGACAGCTGCTAGTATCATCCTCCATTGGTTCGATTTATTTCTAATTTGATTTTTTTCATGTAAGGGTAAGGTAAATGATGTAGCCGCTTGAACTATTTCTTCCTCAGATTCGTTACGACTCTGATACCATGATTTCATGATTAAGACAGGTTTTGGGGTTTGATTTCTGTGTTTATTCATTCATTAATTCTCCCATATACATACAGCTAAATATATACATGAATAGTTGCCATAATTAGAATATTACAAAATAAATATACTCCCTAGATATATACTATTTATTTCTGAGAATATTTTATTTCCTTGATTCAAACATTTTCAAAAACTCAAAATAATATGGATAATTTTAATTTCACAAGCTCCACCTTCGTTTTTTCTGGTAAGAAATTAAATTCGATCAAAATCTGGGTTAGAAAGCTTTCATTCTGCACCAACCACAACAGTAACTCGCACCAAGCTCAATGTTCAATGAAGTCACACGAATTTCTAGAGATTCTGGTAAATTTAATTGGAGAATTAGTGATGAATTTGGTGAATCATATGAAAAAAGCTCTTATTTTTCTTTTATTCGGGATAGATACTCATTAACTCGGAATGGAAACTCACAACTCGGGCAATTAACTTAAAAATCGCTCGTAAAATTTTTCTCCGACATGAAACGGCCAAAACGGCCGGAAAGCGTGTTGACTCGCCGTTTTTTCGTACAACGTGTCCAATCGTGAGTTTTCGGAACGGCTAGCTGAAAATCCGTGTCAACTCAACTGTTCCGAGTTAACTCGGCCGTGTTTTTGCACCATAGTCGAAACCATATCCCTTAATACGACCCAAAACACGGTTTTTTAACACCTTTACGACAAAGGAAATATCAGTTCGTTTGTTTTGAAAACCTTTACAACGCAGCAGATGCGATGCAATGCGGCCTTATTTTTATTCTATGCTCTCAACGCGTCGTAACAACCATAAGATAAAACTAGAGACAACAATCCACCATTAAACATCAACCTGACACCAGAAAGAAGCAAATCATTTGTTCTGCAGAATGCATAAGTGTACATACTACAGCACAATACTGATTCACCATTTTGAATTTTTTGTCAACCCAGCTTGCGTAGAGTGTTCCCGCACAACACCAATTTTCACTGTATGAAACCAGACTATAGAGCACAAGGCACAAACAAAAATATTCCAACAACCAAGGCCACAACCGTTAGAATACTCATACTCCTCTTCACTACAAAAAATGTGGCATGTAGCCACACTTATTTAGCAATGCTTTTTTAAGTGTGACGAGTTATTTTGCAATTAGACACACTTTTTGTAATAAGGCACGCTTATTAAGCGTGAGAATGATAGTCTCAATTATAAGTGAGGCTAAAAGTCAATTAAATAATGTAATATATATAATCAATTCAGCCACACATATAAGCATTGCTAAATATCAAGTAAATCTATTATCTCTATCCTCTTATTAATTTTAATTTATTATTAATTATTAATTTAATCCTCTTACTATAAAATATGGTAAGAAGAGAAGAATAATATTCTTAAAACTCCAATGAATAGTTTTTTTGCCAAATCAGATCTATTCCTCTCACTCTTCTTGCTTCCTCTTTCTTCTGATTCTACTTTTCAACGTTTCAAGGTCCCTCTTCCTCTAGTGAAATTCATTTTAGGGCTTGATTGTGGTGTTGATGAAGATGAAGACGAAAAGTTGTCAACTGTGATGCTACACTTCTTGCTTCCTCTTTCTTCTAATTGTACTGTTCATCGACGATGATGATGAAGACGAAGACGAAGGTTAGTTTTTTTCATGGTTTCGTGGTTTTTCTTTTGTCATTTTAGGGTTTGATTGTGGTTGTTTTAGAAAATTTAGGGTTTTGATTTTCTAGGTTTACATGACGAAAGTTTGCTTAAAGATTGTTTATGAACCTTTTGGTCTTTTTGGGGCAATTGGGTTTTGTTTAATTATTTTAAGAATTATAGTTTTAGGAATCTTAAAGTAAACGCATTTTTAACTATTGTTGCAATTAGGTTGATTTTTCTCTTATAAGATTGTTGTTGAAGAGAGGGATGTAGTATTTAGGTTGAATTCACATAAGGAAGAAAGTAATTATGCTGAGAAAATTGGGATGAAGAAATGGATAGTTGAGAATGATGTTTTAGGGAATATGGTTGATAGGTATACAACTAAACTTTATGAGACGATTTCGAAACAAATCAATGGGTTAGCAATGCAGTATAATATGACTGAATTTGTTACTGATTTTAAGCATTTTGTGATTAAGCCTGTTAATTCATCGGAGCGTTCGACTAAAATGATGTCATCATCTCCTTATTGATAAGCTGATAAGTGTAAGGATAAGTATATGCCGGTCATTGTGTTGAGAATGCTTTACTGTTTCTAAAACATTATGATGATGTGTTGGTGTTTATTAGATTGAGCTTGTATATTATCTATGTGTTAGTTCGAATGAGGTCATAAAAAGGTGATCGTTATGCTTGTGGATCGAAATTTGGTTTGAGGCTATTGTTGCTGATCTATTGTTCTGCTGCTTCTATTTCTATGAAGAAATCTCATTGTTGATGCAATGAAGATGCTGATCTGATGCTAGTTTTTGGTTTTCCATGCGAAGACTTTTAATTTCTTTGCTGGTGCAGCAGGTTTTTCTACGAGTTTTTGTCTTTTGTTGGCTATTTTTGGTTGCCTATTTTGTGTTGAAATCCATGGTTTGCTTCTGGTTTGCTGGCTTAGTGAGAGTTACTGATTTGCTGATGATGAAGAGCTGCTGATTATTGATATGTGCATTGGAAGATTATTGATACTAAGCTGGTTGTTTAATGGTATAGCCTTGAATATGCTTGTATTTTCATTTCATTTCTTATTTCCCATGGTCTTTTCTTTTGTCTTAGGATAATTGCGTAGTCTCTATTTTGTGTTTTGTCAAAATGAGTGGTAATGGACTGTCTTTAGATCATTCTATTTTGAGCTTATCTCAAGAATGCTACATGTATATATGCTTTTAAGTGCTTAAAATTAGTGTATTTGTTATTTTTTATTGTAGTTTGGGGGCAGTGTAACCACGCTTTTCATCTACACTGCATTTTATAGTGGGTGAATTCACAAACTTCTCAAGCTCGCTGTCCTATGTGCCGTCGAGAATGGCTGTTCAAGGACTGAAGATTGGAGCTACTGATACTGTGGAGTTTGATGCAGCCATGATATTGATGATGTCTAGTGTGCAAGTCTGAGTTTGATGCATTTGGATGTTTGCCTAGTGTTCACCAGCTTATTGCTGTGAGCTATTTTATTGTAGCTTGTATAGATTACTGTAAAGATACTAATCTTTTAGCCGACTTTTTTTTGTCGGCTGTAAATAAAATTTTATTGTAAAGATACTTATTGTAAATAAAATTTTATTTGCCAAAAAAAACTTAATAATAATAATAGTAATAATAATAATAATAATAATAATAATAATAATAATAATAATAATAATAATAATAATAATAATAATAATAATAATAATAATAATAATAATAATATCCCAGGTTCATTCGTGCACATGAAGAGTGAGGTCGAGAAACCCTTCCTAGAAGGTGGGCTCAACTTTCACACTGATGCAATGGTAGGGTGACCCTCGGTTATCAGGCCCATCTCTAAAATTTTGGAGGCCCTTGGCCAAATTAAAAAAAAGGGCCCCTAAAAGATTAATAGAAAAACAATCGGTCTTATACGAGACCGTATCACCATGAGACGAGTCCATACAAGCAAGGTCAATTCTCTTAGTGATCACTTTAAAATTGTAAGTGATAACTTAATACTAATATACTATAAATAGACATCACTTTAAGAATAAATGTAAATTGGGTCAATTCAATTATAATGATCCCTCAGTGAAACCATCTCATATGAGAATTTGTGTAGAAAAAAATTAGTAAATTTATATAAAAAGTTTATTATGATAAATTTCATGAAAATTAAATACTCTCCCATGTCCCATCCCATGTTATATATGCACAATTTTTATTTTTGGAAATTTCAAATTAAATATTGTATAAAAGCTTTATTAATTTATAAAAAGTAAATTTAGTCAATTTACCATGATTAAAAAGGTAGTAAGATTAACAATATAGAGTACCTAGAATAAATTTGCATGTTTTTATATTCTTCAACAATTCCAATTCTAGACATACCAAACAATTCATGTTCCTCCTATTTTTGGTCTCGATTTACAAATAATTCAATACGAAAAGAAGTAAAACTGATACTTCTCATCTCAATGAAGACATGCTAAACAATGAAGACTCCAAATTTTTCAGAGTGTCGTCATTCTATTTGTTTCGCATATCGGTTGCCAGTGCAGTAATATTCTTCCTCCCATTTTGTTTTCCCCCAATTCAATTTTTGAAACCCTAACTTCTAATTTTTTCCAATCTCTCATCTGTGTAGATTAAGCTAATGAATGATCTGCAAATTGAACTACGACTACCATCATCTTCTTCAACACTCCTTTTGTTCCTTTGAAAAACCATTAACTCAAATGGGCTCAATTTCCACTAGATTCTTATTTTATTTTTAGGTTTTTCATTTTTTGTAATGAGTATTTGAAATTTTGAAATAATTGCATTTTATTTTTTTGTTTGAGATGGTTTATGAAAGTTTGATGGTTTATGTGTATTTGGGTCAAATTATGTTTAGTTATCTGAAAAATTAAGTTGTCATTTGAAACATTAAAGTAGAAGAGATGTGAAAGAAAAAGAAGAAGGTTTGAATTGAAATTTCAACTTTCAAGAAAAGCAATAAAGATGGCCTATTTTCGAGAGAATTAATGAAATTAGCAGTTTTCAAGTAGTCATGACTCACCTCATTAATGAAATTAGCAGAATTAATGAAAAATTAATGAATTAATGAGTCATGCGTGTTTTTCCCAAGAATTTTTTTTCTTTTACACTGTTTTGTAATTGCTTACTTAGGGTTGGAATTTTATTGGGCCCTTTCATTACCAAAGTTTATGTATGATTTGGGCCCCTTCAACACTGTATTTCTAACTTTCAAAATTGGGCCCTGGGCGGTTGCCTCTATGGCCTACCCCCAGGGCCGGGCCTGTCGGTTATCTGGGGTTTATTACCCCTTTGTACATGGTTTTGTTTAGTGTTAATAGAAAAACCGTTCGACAAAAAAAAAATAAAATAATAATAATATCAAAAATAGTAATAATAATTATAATTTACCGCCAAAAGTATTTAAAATGTCAATTATAGTCATTAGCCACGCTTATATGTGTGTGAAAACACGAGCAAAATAATTGACTATGAAATAATTTAGCCTCACTAATTAAGTGAGGTTAGTTTACAACACCTATAAGTGTGGCTATAGGTACTAACAGCGTGCTAAATCCATCAGCCTCACATATAAGCGTGCCTAAATGCATTTTTAAGCGTGGGTATCTGCAACATTTTTTGTAGTGCTTTTTCCATTATGTAACCCATATAATGAGATATTTATCCCATTTAACGTGATAATATTGCTTAATTTTCATTTAAACAAAAATGTAGTTTGCAATACAACATGGAACCTTTTTTTAAAATTTTTTGCAAAATATTTGGACTAATGAGAGCCTCCCCAAACTAATTGGAAGAATAACCTCTACTAAACCGCTACTTCATGTAGCGGTTTGCCCATTAATTTTTTTTTGTTTTTCTAGTACTTGGAAAACAAAAAAAATAAAACAAGTAAAACACTACTCCATTTAGCGGTTTATTAGAAGACAAAAAAAATTTCAAAAAGTTATGTGGGCAAAACCGCTACTTGGATTAGCGAGTAGCGGTTTAATATATACCATAAAAAAAAAATCGATTATTCAGAATGATAAAAACACTACTTTAAGTAGCGATTTGCAAGGACAACCTTATTTTTCCAATTAGTTTGGGGTAACTCTTATTAGTCCAAACACTTTAAAAAAAAACGTAAAAAAAAGTACTACAACATGCCTCTATAATAATGTTGCTTATAAGGCCCACTTTTCAATTTTAGCGATAAAATGACAACGCAAAGTGCCTTAGCTTCACCCTTTTGCTATTTATTTTTAGTGTTAGTTGTATGTGGAGTATTAAAAAAGATGGTTAGATTTTAGTATAAAAATTTAAAGAAAGGAGACGAAACACACACTATAATAAGTTTATTATATTAGAACAAGAAGCCACACGAAACAAAATTAAAGAAAAAACATATTTTTGATTACATGCAAAACCTTAACTTAGTCGAAAACGAATAAGCTAAGTAAAATCATGCAACTTAATTTAATAACAAAACAAGATTTATTTATCGGTGCCATTTGCAAACGCCATTGAAGAAGCCGTCGCAACTATATATATTGCAACAACTATCTAAGGCACCGCAAGGATCTCCCTTTCTAGGGCACCACTTTCCGCATTCATATGAAATACCGATCCCTTTATCTTCACGAACAGGATTGCACGATAATCCATTACAACATGGAAGAGTCCTTGGAGAGCAACCATCACCTTTTGCTATGCATTCCTGACTAGCCACACTACTAACCAACATTATAACCATGCTTAAAACCAACACAACATTTACACTTTTTTTTCCCATTTTCTTTTTATTAATTTGGTGCTCTATAAAATAAAAACACCACTTAAGATCCCTATTTATAACCTAGCTTAGCATTAATTATTATTAATTAATTTAGCATTTTAACGTGCATACATTGTCATGGTATTGTTTATGACTTATGTATATGCATACAACCCAGCTTATGATCCACAAATGACAGTTCATATTAAATAATATTTAATGAGATACATTAATCAATTAATAATATGTTTTTACCTGCATACATTTTCGTTGGATACATGATTCATAGGCAGTACTAAAGTTGTTCAATGGGACGGGTCGACCATACGGGTTAAGGGTCGGATCACATTTTAATGGGTCATTAGTGGGTCAGGTCAATAACGGTGCGGGTCATTAGCGGGGCTTGTTGTAAATCAGTGCCGGTTCTAAGCACAAGCGGGGTAGCCGACCGCTTAGGGCCTCATAAATTAAGGGGCCTCAAATATTAAATAGTGCTATTTAGATACGGTTCAGAGCAACACTTTTTAAGTGATTTATTTGTAAAAAAAATTTATATATATTTGAAGTAATTTTAGAATATAATGTTACGACTTACGACACATTTTGTCTAAAATTATTTTTCTTTAAGTGGAAATTTTTTTATCTTTTGATGTAATGAAGAGCCCCAATTTAGAAAAATATCAGAAAAAATAGATAGGGCCTCCAACATCTTTGCTCCGTCCCTGTTGTAAATGGTCGGGTCAGGTTAATTGCGAAAAAAATTTGCCACTTTTTTTTTTACTCTTAAATGAATAATGATATTCTAATAAACATAAGTGGATCGACCCAACGGGTCATAAAATATAATAAAAAATTATTTTTATTAACTTTTACAAAATGGGTCAAAGTGGGTCGAATTTAAACGGGTTTGACCCGCCCGGCCCCATTTAACATTTGACACGACCTACCCCATTTAAATTTTAACCCCACCCGCCCCATTAAACACCTCTAGGCAGTACTAATTATATCATTTAAGTATATGCATCCCATAAGCGGGGTAAAAATTGAAAAAACTTCTAAAGGTGTTATGCAATATAAAAAGTTATGATATTTTCCAACAATTTTGTGTCTTCTTTAGATACTAAATATATCCTATGTAACTTCAAATTATGACCTATGTGATAGAACATATTGAACATGCTCAGAAGTCAGAACTTCCATAATGCTTCCACGCGTGGCCTGTACAACCCGGCTTATATTATGATCTACAAATGTCATTTCATAATAAATGGGCCGGGAGACATTAGTCATCATTTTAATTATCCTTGATTACTAAAATATTTTTAAATTCAAATTAAATATGGGCCGGGAGACAAAAGTATCAAAGATAATGGATTGATAACAAAATATCATTATTATGGAACGGAGGAAGTATAATTCAACCTAAAGCTTGTATAGAAATTGTAGCCTTAAAACATGTTATTCGGTGCTATATGCCACTCTTTTATAATTTACATTGTATTCCTTTGAGATAAATCATTGCTTAAATTAATTGTAAAGGTAGTAGTTGGGTATTGGGAGCTTCTTCAAACAAAAAAAAAGTTGGGTATTGGGAGCAGTAAAAGTGTGGGTATTTAGGTACAAAAAACATTGTTAAAAATAGAAATGGGACATTTTGTGTGAATTGGCCCAAAATAGAAATGTCCCATTTTGTGTGAATAGGAGAGAGTATAAAAAGTTATGATATTTTTCTAACAACATCGTATCGTCGTGAGACACTAAATATATACTATGTAACTTAATATTGTGACCTATGTGATAGAACATATTGAACATGAAGAGAACTTCTACTAATGCATCCACTCGCGGCATCTAATCCCTAGCTTATGATCTACATGACAGTCCTTAATAAATGGGCCGGGATACATTAGTCATCATTTTAATTATCCTTAATTAATAAAATATTTTTTAATTAAATATGTTTAAAGGAAGTACTACCCGTTCCATAAAACTCGCACTATTTCAAGTTGAAACAAGTATCGAAGATAATTGGTTGATAACAAAATATCATTAATATGGAACGGAGAAAGTATAATTCAATCTAAAGCTTATACAGAAATTGTAGCCTTAAAGCATGTAATTTCGTGCTATATGCCACTCTTCTATAATTTATATCGTAGTCCTTTGAGCTAAACGCGTGAAGATATGACACCTCATATGCACTCCTCATCGATGCCACTCTTTAATATTATTTCACTTTAATAACAAAGGTTGAAACATACATCTATCATCAATCCCCATCCGTCATTCGTCATAGTATGGATAATTAATTAGTTAGTTTATTATTGTAATTAATTCATCCACATCAATCAACTTTTGCAAATGCCCAGCAACAATGTACAATATTTCAAAATTTATTATTTTTGTTGATTAATATAATATTTAATCAACATGCATCGTGCTAGTGCTTCATTCTTACTTTTCATCATCAATACCATTTAATTAATATAATTGATTATGAATGATTGGTTGCCTTTCATTACAATCGTAGAGAATAAATACAAAACTATTCTAAAGTTTTTAGGAAACTTAATAATGCCTACCAAAGATATGTGGATACACCAAATATGCAATATACTCAAAATATTCTCAAAAGATATTATTCTAGCACACCCCGCAGTCAAATCGGGAGGTTGACGAACGCCGAGACTGGAGCGAAAATCATCAAAAAGAACTTGAGGAAGACCTTTGGTAAAAATATCGGCAATCTGATAGCGAGATGGAACATGAAGAACTCTAACATCACCACGTTTAACTTGCTCTCGAACAAAGTGAATGTCCATTTTAATGTATTTGGTGCGCTGATGATGTACGGGATTACCAGATAGATAAATTGCACTGACATTATCACAATATACAAGAGTAGCGGTAGTAAAAGGAAAACGAAGCTCAGGAATTAAATTTCGAATCCAGCAAGTTTCGGATACTACATTAGTGACACCTATATATTCTGCTTCGGCACTAGTTTTGGAAATTGTAGGTTGGCGCTTAGAGTACCAAGAAACAAGATTGTCACCCAGAAAAACACAATAACCAGAAGTGGAACGAAGAGTATCAAGACAACCACCCCAATCAGCATCGGTAGAAGAGAGAAGAGATGACACGGTTGATTTATATAATTGCAAACCATGGTTAAGAGTACCTTTGATGTACCGAAGAATGCGATGCAAAGCGACCATATGTTCAACTCGAGGATCATGCATGAATAGACAAACTTGTTGAACAGCATAAGAAATATCGGGTCGAGTGAAGGTGGGATATTACAATGCACCGGCTATAAGCTTCGATATAGGGTTGGATCATCATGAGGAGAACCAGCATTAGCACGGAGTTTGCTTGAAGAAGAAACAGGTGTAGAAGCCGGATTGCATTGAGACATGCCGGCTTTTTCTAGAATATTCGTTGCATATATCTGTTGGGAAAGAAACAAACCTGTAGAAGTACGAGTAACAATAATGCCCAAAAAATAACTCAGAGGACCTAAGTCCTTCATCGCAAACTCAAAACTCAACCTAGCCATAATAGATTGTCGAAGACTATCTGAGAAAGCAGTGAGAATAATATCATCCACATATAACAGAAGATAAGCAATGTCGGGCCCATGACAATAAATGAACAAAGACGAATCATAAATACTATTACAAAACCCACCAATAGAAGTAAAAAAAATCAGCAAAATGTTGATATCAAGCCCAACACTAGTAAAAAGATCCTTATTTGTATCTTGTTTTTAAGCTCATTTGTATCTTATATTGGGGTTGGGGGTTACTAACAAGTGGGTTACAAATAACATATTATTTGTATCGCTTGAAAACCCAAGATACAAATAAGGGTTATTTGTATCGCATGTTTGAAACACACGATACAAATAACAGCTTATTTGTATCGCATGTATCAAAACGAGATACAAATAATGGGTTATTTGTATCCACTGTTTGAAATATGCGATACAAATAACATTTATTTGTATCTTGGGTTACAAACAGGCGATACAAATAACCCAGTTATTTGTATCCCCCTATTTAAACCTTAGATACAAATTACTTTTTTTTAGTTAAAAAAATATATAGCCTATATATCTATATTAATATATATATATATATATATATGACATCAAGACAGTACGAGACATAACAGATAAAAAAATTATTATTATTATTATTATTATTATTATACATAAGAAAAAGTATATACAATTAATTTTTATCTTTTACAAAATGCAATAGTAGCAACTCCATCATCGAAGCAACATACCATATACACTAAGCAACTGTTGCACATGATACAAGGACACAACAGAAGCAACTTCCATTTCAACTATTAAGCCCATAAACTAACTTAGCACTACTCTAGCTCTAACTCAGCAACTAGGCAGCATGACAATGGACTAATCAAACCATCAGCAAGTAACAGCACAGAAACAACAATCCAAAACAGAAGCTGCCTCGGATCAGCACGCAAGCAGCTCAATAAAGACAAACGCGCACGTCCAGCCAGCAACATAAACAACCCTCATCAGCACATCAGCAAAAGACCATCACAAGGGTCCAGCAGCAGCAATAGAAGAGAGTGCACCATCTGGATCAACAACATCGGCATCACCAGCCCAACATATGTAGCAACGAGCACACAACATGCTTGAACAGATGCACACAGCAGCATCTCCGCAGCACACCTTGAACTATTATTATTATTATTATTATTATTATTATTATTATTATTATTATTATTATTATTATTATTATTATTATTATTATTATTATTATTATTATTATTATTATTATTATTATTATTAACAAAAAAAGCTAAATAAATACACAAACCAACAACATTGAGATGCTCCTCAATGTACATTATGCTAATACACAACTAGGCATTGTACTGCTACCTGTGAAGTTACTGTGATACTTCATCTTTCTAAGCTATATTAGTTCATGTTTTGACATCATAATAAAGATATCAACATCAAAAGCCATCACATCTAACAAAGAAGGTGTGCAGCACAATTCATTTCAGTTGAACTTTAGATTTGGAATAGGAGCTTGTTTCAACCCATATAGAGATTTCTTTAGGAGACAAACATGATCCGGATAATTGGAATCTCAGAAACCCACATGCTGATGCATATAAACATTCTCATTCAAATGACCATGAAGAAAAGCATTTTTAACATCTAGCTGAAGAATAGACCAAGATCTAGAAACAACTATACTCAAAATAGTGCGAATAGATCAGATGTAGGTTTCAACATAAGACTAAAAGTCTCATCACAATCAATGCCCTCACGTTGAGTCTTACCATCCCTAACAAGACGCGCCTTGGCTCGCTCAAAAGATCCATCAGATATAGTTTTCAACTGAAAAATCTATAAAGAATGAATAACATTAGCATGAGGGGGACGGCGTACAAGTTCCCAAGTATTATTTTCAATTAAAGCATCAAATTCTTCTTGCATGGCTTGTTTCCAGTTTGGGTCACGAAGAACATGTATGGAATTTTTGAGAAGGGGAGAAAAGGAGGAAGAATAAGCATGTGAAGAATATTTGGGATTTGGTTTGAAGATGTCATCTTTACTTCGAGTGGTAATTCCCGGAGGAGAAGATGGGCGGCGTTGCGAAGAAGTGGGAGATGAAATGGTTGGAGAAAGGAGTGGGTCATGTATGGCAGGCCCAATGGTAGGTGATGTGGCTGCTGAGTGACTGGGTAGGGGGGTTTGGGCAGGGGGTATTACGCTGGGTTGATTGTTGGTTTCTAGAAAGGATGTGAATGTGAGGTTGGGTTGAGGGGCTGTAATAATGGAGTGATCTGGGCCAGGCCCAGTTTGTATAGGTGAGGGTGGGGTGGTTGGCGGGTATAAGGGAGAGGATATATTAAGCGCATGGGTTGGGTTTGTGTTAGTGTTTGTGGGCTGGAGAAGTAGGGAATATAATTGTCCGAAAATCATACTCGTGAAGAGTACATTTGGGATGTTGGGTAAAGGGAATGAATTCAAGATTCATCAAAAAGCACATGGCTAGAAAAAATGATTTTACTCGTTGCGATGTCATAGCACTTATATCCTCGATGCAATGAGGGATAGCCCAAGAAGACACATGAAGAGGAGCGAGGTTGAAGTTTGTGGATTTTAGAAAATAAATTAACAATGCTTATAAAAATCAGCTATTCTCATGACAGATCGACTCTTTGAAAAACAGTCCTTAACCTAGCCTATTTATGCTGCCAGCTTATTTAAAAAAAGAATTATTATCCCAATAATACTAACAGCAAGACGCAGGTTTCTAAGAAAAACCTTCCACAACAAAAAAAAGCAATTTTTCGACTACCCAAAAACAATCGGAATTTAGTCGGTATCGAGCTATACCGAATAAATTCCGACTATTAGTCGGCTCAAAATGGTCGGAAAGTCGTTTTAGTGGAAAAACAGTCGGAATTTTCCGACTAAAAGGGTAGTCGGAAATTTCCGACTACCCTTTCAGTCGGAAAATTAGTCGCTAATCACTATTTCAAGATAATTTACCAAAATACAACGAAAAAGTTTTTAAAAAATATTTCGGCCACTTTTCCGACCAGATTCCTACTAACTGGTTGGTCGGAAAAATAAAATAATTTTGTTGAATTATCGTGCCACGTCACATTAACGGTGGATACCCTAACAATCACTATGCACAGCAAGTTTTAGGAAGATTTGAACAGAAGACCTCATGGATATGAGGTCCATGCTCCAACCATATGCCAAGTGTTGATAGTGATACTCTAAGCTATGTTATTGAATTTATAATATATAACACTCCTAGCACGTATTATACTTATTATTATTATTTTATTATATTATTATTTTATGATTATTATTATTATTATTATATTATTATTATTATTATTAATTTTCTTACTTATTAATTCTTAATTATTATATATAATATTTATTCTGATTATTATTAATTATTATTATATATTATTATATATTATTCAATTATTCTATTATTATTATTATTGTTATTATTATTATTATTACCTATATATTAAAATACTATTTATTATTATTATTTATTATATATATTATTATTATTCTTATTGGTTTAGTGTAACATTAGTATAATATTAGTGATAATAGTATTTTATTACTCGTGTTTAGTTTTATTAATAGGTTATTAGCTATAATATAGTCGTATTAATGTAGTATTAGATATTATTATTAGTTGTATTTTGTCTATATTAGTTATATTAATAATTTATTACTCGTATTAGTTGTATTAGTTATTATTATATTATGTTATTAGTTGTTAGATTCTAGTCTACTCGTATTAGAGAGAAATTAGTTATTTACTCCGTATTTGTCGTATTTTTTTTATTAGTCGTATTTATGTATTATAAGTCGTCCGTCGTTATAGTGTTACTCTTATAAGTATATACTAGTTGTATTAGTGTTATTGTGTGTAGGTGTTAGTGTATAAATATTTTATTATGTTGTTGTTATTAATATATTTATTACGTATTATAATTACTCGCATTAGTGCATACAATGTATATACGTTTACGTACTATTAGTCTACTAGTGTAGTTTAATAAACTATTAGTTGTATTAATAATATTGTTACTCGTATTCGTGTATTATTACTTATCTTAGTCCTTTAGTGTATTAATCTCTTAATTAGACGTCTTAGTATATAAATAGTTGTATTAGAGTAGTATTATTATTACTTGTATATTATATGGAGTGAATTAAGGACGAGAAATATAACAATGATTCACAAACAGTATAAGATGTAGTCAAATAAGTTAAACAAATAAAAACTAATCAAATAAAGTATACTTTTCGAGTTTCGACAAATTAAACTAGTAAGAATAGTTAGACAAAATAAATAGAAGTGGTGCATTTTCGTCAAACAAAATAAATTAATAAAGTTAATTAATACCAACCAAAGTAAATAAATACAAATTTCTAAAAAATAAAATTTACAACTTAAAGTTAATAAAACCAAGGATAAATTTATAAACTAGTTTACCAAATCAAATGGTAGACAAGATGTGTTGGCAGACAAAATTGGAAGGCAATAATTGCAAACCAAAGTGTACAAAATTGTGAAATTAAGATTTCAGAACGAAATTTAGTAGAATTTTCAATTAAATTTTTCTATTTTTCAATTGAGTATTCCGACCAAATACTTATTTAGTAGCAAATTAGTCAGAAATTCAGACTAACTCCTGTCAGTTGGAAAATCAGTCGGAAATTTTTCGATTAATCTCTTATAATTTTTTGCTTTTAAAAATAATTTATAATTTAAATAAGTTATAAAAAAGATAAGGCTAGTAAAAAATTTAGCAAAAGAAAAGGAAACACACACTTAGCAGTTTATCTAATATCAAAGAAAATACATATATATTATTGGTTACATGCAAAACCTTAACTTAGTCAAAAAAGAATAAGCTAAGTAAAATCATGCAACTGAATAAACAAAAATAATTGAGCAGGCCGCATTTATTTGTGTTTTGCAAATGCCTTTGAAGAAGCCGTTGCAAGTATATATTTCGCAACATGGATGAAGGATACCACATTATTAGTTTGTAATAATCTTTTGTTATATTCTTTTTCGGGATGGTAAGCATCAAAGAACTCATTTCTAATTTCACTAAGTTAGATAAGTTTGTTCGTGTCTATTTCCGACGTTGGCAAAAGAAGGTGATAATCTTCCTAACTATTTGGCTTAGATCAAAAATACCCCCTAACCGGAAGAGGTTGAAAATGAAACTCTTGAGCAATAAAGGAAAAAAGATAAATGGAAAAATGTTGATTTTATTTGCTGGGGTCACATTATCAATAGGATGCAAGATTCTCTCTTTGACATCTACAAATACCATGACTGCGCTAAGGAATTATGGGAGACCTTAGAGAACAAATACATGGCGGAGGATGTTAGCTCTAAGAATTTTCTTGTAACTTCAATTCTTATACGATGGTTAAAAATATCCCTGTAATAATTGATCAATTCCATGAATTACAATAAATGCATGCTAATATGTGATACACATGCTTTGTGTACATTTTATCACCTAATTTTTACTCATATTTATGCCATCCTTATGCTATATTCTTTTGATTTATTAGTCCAATTATGCTTATTTACTTTTGTACAATGTTTGTTGTTTTGTTATTTTTGTAGGTTTTCCTTCATGATCGACCCATCACAAGCACTAATTATATTTATCCTCTTACTCTCAGGAGGCTTGAGGACCTTAGGAACTAATTTGGTGACAAAAGGAAAGTCAAATTAATGAAATAAAGTCCACCCAAACATGGTTGTTAAAATCGCGTTTATAATCTATGATTTTACGATTTTACGATCCAAAAACAAGCGAGCGAATTGAATCAAAGTAAAATTAATAAAGTTGTAGAATCTTACGATTCTAGTTGGAATGAAATTTGAGAGGTGAAATCATAACACAATTTTATGATTTAATGATTCGATTCTACTAATATAGTATGAATTATTTAAAAAATGTCTTATGTACCATATTTTTCTAATCTCTTTCACATGTACACATAAATTTAAAATTTTCCATCATAAAAACTTTTAAAAAACAAATTTCTTAATCCGTATGAAGTTTTAAACTAATTATTGACAAATTTTTGTTATATTCTTAGAAATAAAGTCAAAGAAACTTTATTTCATAAATTAGTCGTATTAATGTATTATTTGTCGTTTTATAGTATTAGTAAATTGTTAATTGTATTTATATATCACTACTAGCATTAGTTTATTATTAGTTGTATTTGTAGATTATTGGACATATTAGTGTAGTATTGCTACAAGCTAGTAATTTTTACTCGTATTAGTACATGATTAACCGTATTAGAGCAGTACTCTTTTTTTGAGATATAGCGTAGTACTCCAATTATTTTATTATTAGTTATTACTCCATGCTAGCGTATGATTACTCGTATTAGTGCATTATTACCCATATTAGTGTAGTACTCTTATATTATTATTAATGATATGAAGTATTACTTTATAAGTTGTCGTATTAATATTAGTAGTCGTATTAGTGCATACAATGTATAATATTAACGGTATCAGTCTTACTAGTGTAGTATTAATAAATTGTTAGTTGTATTAATAATATTATTACTCGTATTCGTGTTATTAGTATGTTATTAGTCATTTAGTTGTATTAATATATAATTAGGCGTATTAGCTAGTATAGTGTTAGACATATTAGCGTAGTATTAGTATATAATTAGTCGTATTAGAGTATGATTATTATTACTTGCATATAAATGATATGGAATTCGTAAAAATAATTTATATTTCAATAAGTTATAAAAAGATAGGGTTGGTAAGAAAAGGAGACACACACTTAGCAGTTTATATAAATATATGAAAGAATACGAAATTAAAGAAAAAACATATGTATTATTGGTTACATGCAAAACCTTAACTTAGTCAAAAAGAATAAGCTAAGTAAAATCATGCAACTGAATAGACAAAAATAAGCAACAACATTAGATTTATTTATCAGTGTTCCCTTTTGCATCTGCCATTGAAGTAGCCATCGCAAGTATATATTTCGCAACATGGATGAAGGATACCACATGGATCACCCTCTCTTGGGCACCATTTTCCGCAAAAATATGAAATACCGAACCCTCTTTCATAGCGCCCAGGATTGCACGACAATCCATTACAACATGGAGTATCACTAATTGGATGGCACCCTTGACCATATGCTAAGCATTCCTGACTAGCCACACCAGTAACCAACATTATTACTATACTTAAAACCAACACAATATTAACACATTTTTTTTCCATCTTCATTCGTAGTATATAATTTTATTTGATTATTGTTTATTACAATTACAATTACAATGCAAGTTTATATTAAAAATCATCAGTTGAGATCCCTATTTATAACCTACCTAGCTTCATATTTTTGTCCCTAAATTAATTAAATAATTAACTTAACATTCAACGTGCATACATATATTGTCATGGCCTGCATCATCCTTACCTGTACAACCCAGCTTATGATCCACAAATCACAGTTGACAATCATCTAATTATCCTTAATTGATAATATATTATATTTTTTACGTGCGTGCATACATTGTTGTGGGATACATCATAGATAGACATCACTAATTATATTATTTAAGTATATGCGTGCATCCCAGGAGCGGAGTAAAAATTGAAAAAAAATTTTAAAGGTCCTCTGCAATATCAAAAACTATGTTATTTTTCTAACAACTTTGTATCTTTAAACGTTAAATATATACTATGTAACTTATTAATCATGAGACCTCTCAATACAACATGTTGAACATACTCGAAACCTCCCATAATTGCAATTAGGGCTGTACAAAACCGTAATTTGAGTATTTGGTCTGGTCTACGTTCTAAATGATCTGGCCTGTATTTTTTCAAAAAAATTATGGTTTACGGTTTGGTCCCGATTTTAAAATTTTCAAACCAGAATAAATCGTACTTCGACCATAAACAATAATTCTTTTTTATAAAAAACGGGTTTCTACCTAGGTATTTTGAGATATTATTATTTTTATATAGTAATATATACTTGAATAATGTTGATATGCAATCAACTAATTACAAATTATATTTATTTAGTGTTTGTAAGTACGAAATATTTTCATAAAACATATATTAATTTTGAAAAAAATATAAAAATAAAAACCGTAAACCAGAACAGACCAAACCAGTGTAGAACGGTTTGGTCACAATTTAAATGATCCGATCCGGTCTGGAAATTTTTTCAGATCAAAATTTTTTGTTTGGTCTGATTTTAGTGTCAGACCAGAGCAAATCAGACCGTATGCATCCCTACGTGCGACATCTACAACCTAGATTCTCTATGAATAGGAGAGTATTATTTCACTTCAATTAACAAAGGTTGAAACATACATTATCAATCGCCATACTAATTAATTTGTTAGTTTATTGTTTTTGTTAATACCCAATCCAACTTTGCATCCAACTTTTTGCAAATACCCAATACAACATACCATATTTCAAAATTTATTGTTTTTGTTAATTAATAATATTTAATATGAATCGTGCTACTTTGAGCATCATTGGTACTTTTCACGATCAATACCATTTAATTAGATGATCAACAACCCACCTTAAAAAAAAAAAATGATCAACAACCCTAACTTCAACATTACAAACTTACATGCTAATGGTAGAAACATTGGAATTTCGATAGCTAATCAAGAAAATTAATTAACAATGCATATAATAGTCTTCTAACTTTTTGAAAGACCGTCTCTTTCTCTACAAAAAAAAAAAAAAAACGAAAACTTGCGACTAAAAATTAACTTTAACAACCCTCTTTTAGTCGGAATATTCCGAATAGATTACCGACTACCTTACAGTAGTCGGAATTTCCGACTAAATTCCTATTGACTTCATTTGGTAGGAAAATTCCGACTGAATTGTGACAAATAAAATAGTCGAAATCTTTCTGACTGAAGTGCGGCTAGCATATTAGTCGGCAGTTATTCGGTGACTTTGGCAGAATTTTCCGACTATCACACTTGTTTGACATTAGTCAGAAGTTATCGAAAATGTTCTATAAATATACCCCCGTCCCCCATCCTAAATTTCATTCAACATTTCACTCTACTCTCTACTTTATTATCTTTAAATAATCTTATAATTTTAATTTCTTACTTTATTATCTCCAAATAATCTTATAATTTAAATTAACATTACTTCTTACTTCAAAAACAAAGATACATTATTTCTCCCATTCCATAAGGATTCCACAAGGATTCTGGCTAGCACTATTAAAAAGGTGTTATTTTAGTTAGATTTTGCTTACTTTAATTTTCTTATATTATTTACTCCCTCTGTCCCATTTAATTTGCAGCATTTTCCATTTTGGTCCGTCCCACTTAATTTGCATCATTTCTATTTTTAGACTATGACCCAACACTTTCTTTTAATCTCATCCACACGTTTTAACACTCTTTTAATTTCATCCACACAATTCATTCTCTCTCTTCATTTATTACTATTTTCTTAAAAACAACTCATTTCCTCTTTGATGCAAATCAAAGAGGACGGAGTAGTATATTTTAATAGTGTGCATTTTATCATATGTTATATTTAACTAAAAAAATTTTTAATGAGCTTTTTGTGGCCATTTTTTTTGTAATAATTATGAGTATTCACCCGAAATTGTTGTTATTCTCTTGTATATATGCTGGAGTTGTGACCAAAACGATTAAAATATGTTCTTGAATTTTGATGAAATAAAGCATTGTTTTGCAAATAAAATTTACAATGCTCAATTTAATCAATTTTGGAGAACTTATTTATCGTTTTTACCACACTTCATCATATATACAAGAAAAAAATCTATTTCAATCAAGGACTTAGAATTTTTTCGAAAAAAAGCCGCCAAAAGGTCATTTAATTTTTTTTTTCAAAAAACACCGACCGGATTCCGACCAGATGTTGGTCGCTATTTGGTCGGAACTGTTCATGATTTTGTCTATAAATACCATCCCTCAATGTATCTTTTTATTACATTTTACATCTACAATTTCTCTCTACTTTCTCTCTCCTTTATTCTCTCCAAATAATTTAGGTATTATATTAGCATTATTTTGGTTACTTTAAACAAGTACCTCCTTGCGTTGTTTCTCACTTTATCTCCCTCTTCCTCACACTCATACTTGAGTTTCTTCAATCAAGTGTGAGTGTGGGAAGAGAAGGACATATTGAAAAATATAAATTTAACGGTTCCATTTTTTGTAAAAAAAAATTTTAATGAGCCTTTTTTGGTGCCATTTTGTAGTAATAATTATGAGTACTTAACCAAATAGTCGTTTTTCTTACATATTCTCTTGTATGCTTAAAATATGTTACTCAAATTTGAGAAAATTTAGCATCGTATTATTTTACTTATATTTGCTACTAATAAAGAATAATTTTCGATTGCAGTTCGTTGGTTTTCTCCGATAGTGGTAATTACGGCCTATTGTATTCTCTAAGGCTATAAATTGCACTATCGAGGAACCAACGAGCTGCAATGAAAAAAGTATTCTTAGTAGATTCGTTTAGTAAGTAAAATTTACGATGCTAAATTTCCTCAGGTTAGAGAAATTGATGTGCTCGATTTAGAGCACATTTATGCCCCTACTTTGGTGTCGAGTCTCGTTATTTTACATTGATTTTAAGCGTTATACACTCGATTTTACCTTGTACTTGTCTCCATGGTGTTTAGAGATCATTTCAGGTGTTTTCGGGAGATTTCGAGGTAAATCGGATCGATTTCGAGGCTTAGACTTCAAAGTTGAAGTAAAGGCACGTGTTTCGAGGCGCTCACAAGTGTTTCGGGTCATCCCCAAAGATATCGCGAAGGTCGGAGATCGTTCGATGGTTGTTTGAAGCTTCAAAGTGGCCAAAAGGGCCACATTCGGTCGAACTCTGGCTGAATTCGATCGAAGGGACCATGCTGCACCCAAGACCAAAGCTTAACTCTCTAGAAACCCTGAATTTTCCTACATTTGGTCAAATCCCCAGCCATTCGGTCGAAGCAAGGTCGAACCAAGGTCGAAGCCAGGTCGAAGCTAAGTATTGCACCCAAATCAGAAGACCAAGACTTTGTGGAATGGGCGAATTCGACCAAGATTCGGTCGAATCTGATGGCTTCGGGCGAATTTGCCCCTAAATTCGGTCGAATGCTGCTGAATTCTTGCGATTCATTTTCTTCGCTAGCTTTGCCACGTAGGATTCTTATAAGGCTTTTTTTCCCATCTCTTGTAGCCTATATAAGGGCACTTTTATGAACATAAACTCTATGTATTGGTGGATAGAAACTCCCTCTTCCATCAAGAACATCACTTTAATGTTTTCTTTACATTTCTTGCCCCAGATTAGATTTATTGCTTTCCTTTACATTCAAAGCATTGTATTTTCATTCCCTTTCATTCAAGCATTTAAGTTTATGTAAGTTTAGCTTTCTTTAACTCTTTATTGCTTTTGTTTATCTTTCATTTATGCCATTTAATGCTTTCCTCTTTTATGCTTTGTTTATTGCTATGAATCTTGTTCTATTGCTTTGATTCTTGCTCGTGCTTTGGTTATTGCTTTTTAGTGTAGTTGATAGTTAGTTTTCTTGCCTTGTCTTTCATTATTGCTAGTTTACTTCTTGGCCTAATGTCTATTTCCAGGTTTTACTCTTTGTTCTTAGTTGTTGTTAGTCTCAATATGCTAGAGTAGATTCCTCAGGGGTTTTGGTTTGGTGAGACCCTAGGTTTGATGAATGTTGCTCATGTGTTAGATTAGGGTTGAGGTTATTGTGGTTTGTTTAATTGATATTCGATGCATATCTTGTCCTGCCACTCCCTTGTGAGACATAGGGTGATTATGGGTCGTTCGCATTGACTATAGGTCATCAACTCCCTTGACCTAACTCTATTTGAGAATATAGTATCGACCTAGGGTGGATCCTCACCAACCCGTTTGTTTCTTATTGCTTATATCAATTTTGTTTATCGCTTTTCTTAGTTTAGCCTAAAACACCCTCCTAATACACACACTACTCTTCTCTACGCTTAGCACCTAATCTTTCTTGCCCTTGTTCCTTGTGGTTCGATCCCCAACTTACCTCTATACACGTTATAGTTGTAATTAGGGTGTTATAAATGTGTTTGATTGACCAAGGTCTCTAGCGTTAAACGACACGTTAGAAACCGACCATATCTAAATGGCGCCGTTGCCGGGGAACAAGGCGTTATAGTTAGGTTTTGTGCTTGTGTAGTCCATTTTATAGCTTTCTTTAGCTTTTGTTTGTTCAAATAACTTTTGCTTGTCAGTGCTTACGCTTGGTTTCTAGTGTTGTTTGCATGAGCTATAGCACAAGGAGATCACAGCTACAGCTTGTTCCCTACAATCCAGAGATACAAAGGGTCACTAGACGATCTCCTCCTCCTACTCCACGTCAATCGTCTATATGCAACCCACCTCCACCAATGGCGGAGAATCAACCACTCTTTGGGCAATTTGGGGCCCCGGGGTTAAGAGATTTTCAAGAGGCTGTGGTGCTACCGAATGCCCCACCAAACTTCCGCATAGACCTACAAAACACAAGAATGGTAAAGGAAGCTCCGTTTTGCGGGTTGAGGAACGAATGTCCTCTCTTACACATGGAGGCATTCGTGGATACTTGTAGATTCATACCTCAATGCCCTAACCACCCCGATTATGTCAAGTTATGCCTCTTTTCAGTTGGTCTAACGGGGGACGCAAGGAATTGGTATAAGTGTTTAGAGCCCAACTCCATTATTACATGGGAGCAATTGAGAACGACGTTCCTAGAAAGGTTCTATCCCACAAATCACACGCAAGATTGGCGCAAAAAGATCGCGTCATTCACACAAGAGGATGATGAGAGCCTATGTGCCGCATGGACTAGATTTAAGGGTATGCTCCGAGCTTGCCCCTATCATGAATATGGAGAGAACCATTTGAATACCTTTTTCTATGATGGGCTTGACGATTCGACTAAAGCACTCCTAGACTCCGCGGTTGGTGGGCAACTCTCAAAAATCCCATGCGACCGTGTGAAAGTTATGATCGAAGAAGTTGCCAAGAATAGCACTTGGGGTGGTGCAAGGGGTAGCAAGCAACAGAGGGGTGTGATCGATGACACTAATCTAGACTCGATCGGTGCAAAGATTAAAGCAATCATGGACAAGAAGTTGTCCAAGCTTAAGTTAGCTCAAGGTAGTTCCAATATGTCCGCCGCAAATGAAGCCAAGTCTTTCTCATGCAGTATTTGTGGGGGTACCAATCATGATACATCCTATTGTGGAGGCCGGAGCACGGAGCATGTGGCGTCCGTAGATTATGGGTCAAGTGCTTATGAAGGGGCCCAAGCAACGAACTTTGATGGGTATGGGGTTCAATCCCAACATGTAGCGGCTATGGGTTATGGGAACCAAGGTCAAGGGTACACTCAATACACCTTATTCAACAACCCGACCTCCCGACCTCCCTTCAATCCCAACAATGGCCAAGGCAACTTCCACCAAGGTTATAACAATCAATCTCCATACAACAATTAAACCGGTGGTAACTTCCCTAGGTCCAATGGAAATAGGCCTTAGCCACAAGCGCCACGCCCCAACCCCAACCAATCTTACCAAACCACCCAACCACCTCCAAAACCCACTCCTACCCAAGACTTCATGACTACCCAATTGAGCACCTTAACCCAACTCAATCAAACTTTGATTTCTCAAATGGCGCAACTCCAAGCCCAACAAAAGCAATTTGAGACCCAACTTGCACAACTAGCTCAACCACCTCCACCGATGCTATTCCCATCCAACCCCCAACCTAACCCATCCATCCAACCTCCACCTCCTAACACACCACCCAATCCCAACCACCACACGTGCAAGGCGATCTTCCTTAGATCGAGGACATCTAATCCGGCTCCAATTGAGACTCCTAGTGATGATTTGGGTGATGGTCCTCCTATGGGTAATGAACTTCAAGAGAATGATGAGCATGAGCTTGGGGGAGGGGTAGGAGAAGAGATTTTTGAAGAAGAGTTTGAAGAAAAGAGAGAAGTAGAGGTTGAGGAGAAGGATGAAGATGATGAAAAAGAGAAGAAGAAGTTGGAGCAAGAGGATAAATGGAAAGAAATCCAAGAGTGGCGAGCTCACGAGCGTTTACATGGCCCACCGCTTCCGTTCCCATATAGAGCGGTGGAGAAGCAAATGCAAGCCAAGTTTCTTAAATTTCTTGAGCATATGAAGCGATTGGAAATGAAGATCCCGTTCTTAGAGACAATGGAGCAAATGCCTCAATATGCCAAGTACTTGAAGACACTCTTGGGGAACAAAAAAAGCTAGAAAGCGAGGTTGTCAATTTACCGGAGCAAGTTAGTGCCATAGTTCAAGGCACATGGGCTAAGAAGGAAAAGGCTAGAGGACCCTTTTTGCTCCCTGTTACTCTTGGAAACCAAAAGCCCAAGGGAGCACTTGCCGATTTGGGGGCCTCTATTAGCCTCATGCCGTATTGCCAAGAACCTCGCTTTTGAGCTTAAGCCATCAAAGAAATCCATCCAACTAGCCGACCGGAGCATTAAAGTACCATGTGGGGAGTTTGAGGATCTTCCAATCCAAGTGGGGAGTGTTGTTGTCCCTTGTGATTTTGTTGTGCTTGACATGGTGGAAGACCCCTACACTCGTTCATTCTTGGGGGAGATACATTGAAGAGTTTGAGTGCCCTAATTGATTGCGAGTCCGAGACAATTACTATACGGGTACCCAATGAGCAAGCGGTTTTCGGGTTTGCTAAGTCTTCAAAGGAGCCCATGGTCGAGCAACTTTTCTCTCTTGATGTAGTGGATGATTCTCATGGTGATAAGGCTGGAGGGCTTGATTTTCTTGAAGCCCTTATGCATGATGATGTGATGATTATTGGTGATAAGTGAGGAGATATGATGATGAGAAAAAGAAGAAGTTGGTTGACGTTGAGAAGGAGAAGTTTGTTCTTGTACACTCTAAAAATGATGATGAAGCAGATGGTATTGACAAGCAACCCCGCAAGAGGAAGCATGTGAGAAAAAGAAAGAAAAAAGAATACAAAAAGAAGAAGATGGCTCCACCTAAGCTTGGGGGAGCCCCATATTTGAGTTTCCATCCGGGTAACCCCAGTTTTACATTGCTTACCTCCGCCACAGTTGCGAGGTCGAGAGTTTTGGGTCACCATGTACGAGGCGATGGTGATGCTAGGAGTGAGTCCGCTCCTAGCTCAGGTATGGTTTCTTTCCCTAGCTTTTCATTTGTTGCTTGAGCTAGTGGTTAGCTGTGTCGAACTTAACGACGTTAAACAAAAGTACTTGCGGGAGATAACTCGGTGTTTGATGTCGTTTCATGATGTTTGCTTTGTTCTCTTTAGTTCTAATAATGCCTATCTTTCTGTCTTTTGGTTTTTCTTTCGCCTTCCCCGTCGCCGAGACAGCTATTGAGCTAGCTTGGGGGAGGATGCGCTTACGCTTTCAAAATCCTGAAAGATTTGCATTATTGTAACTATTGTTTGATTTTTCTTTTAGTTTTTCGCATGTTTAGTTTGTTTAGTTTTTGTTTCATATAGCTTGTATAGTTTCATGTTTAGGTTATATAGTTGTGTTTTATCTTTGCTTTCAATAAATGGTTGAATTGTGAGTCTAGCATGCAAGCTTCAGTTGTGCACATTTCATGTCTCTATGCAAACTCGTATTTTCTTAGCCTTGTGCCTGTTTTGGGACCTAGAGTTTGACTGTTTTCCACATAGCTTGGGGAAATTGGGGTTTGCTTGGTTGGTGGCTTAGATGACTACCTATAGAAGCGCATTTCGACTAGCCTGTAAGGATTGAGCCTTCTTGGACTCCTTGCGAGTTCCATTCATTGTTTGTGCTAGTTAGGGGATCTAAGTATTGTGTCAATTCTTCTCCAGCGTAGTCGACTTTTCTTGAGACCAGGAATGATAACACGTTCGCTAGATTATTGGTACATAGCCAAATAGCCTACCTTGAACGCAATTGACTTTAAGATAAGCCAAGTTTTTGTCTTTTCCTTTTCTTTTGTAGCCACATTATTTAGCCTCCACATTAGCCAAATTGTCTCTCTTCTTTACCTAGAGGATAGCTTTGTGATGGTGGGTTTGTTTGTGCTACTTTGATGAGTAGGTTTTTGGTTATGATATTATGGCTGTTGGTTTACATGACTCTATCCATTTCATTTCCAGCTCTTATGGTTTCTCCCTATTTCCTCTAGTGCTTTCATTATTATTATTATTCATACATATTCTATGTTTGAGGCGACCTTTCTCTTGTTTTCCATTGAGATTTTATAGACAAACATATTCTTGTGAGTGAGAAGGTCGATATTTTATTGGGAGATGAGCTTGGAGACACTCGTGCTTATGAGATTTCATGTTTTTGGTGTTTTATGATAGAGATCATCTGTGCTTTCATGAGATTATTGGGTTATTGATAGTTGTTAGATATAGTTATCATTGGTTCGTCATGAGACGTTTGTGGGTGTTTCGTTTAGGGTCACTTGCTATCCTCTACTTAGCTCCACATTCCCAAATGTATCCCACCTTAACCCTAAGCCAACGTTACAACCCTCCGCTAAACTATTCAACTTGGTCCGATTAGCTTGTTCTGCGCTGGAGTTAGATATGACACAATCCCCATGATTCTCCCCTATTAGGTGTTTGATTCCCGACTCATCTTTAGTTGGAAGATATGAGCGAAATACGAACCACAATCAAACACATGAGCGTAACTGCATATTTCTCACATCTTTTGATAAATTACATGGGAAGTGTAGACTTGTGACCTCTCTAGGTAGTGGGTGGCATAGCTTGTGATGTAGTTTACCCTAGTGATCTCAAGTTTTGCTCATGCCCAGGCTTGTATTGTTTTGTTCTCCGTTCACCATTTTTGTTTGCTTTGTATTTGTGGGTCTCCTTCTGAAAACCCTCACGAGACCTTACTCGTCCTCTTTGGGAGACCTTGAGGTTTAAAGGGATTGTCGTACGTGCTAAGTGCGATCGTGATTCCTACGACAGTGAGTATTAGGTTTTATTGCTTTTGTAGTTTAATTTGGTTTGTTTTTATAGTTAGTTTGTTTTTGGGATGCCCTGTGCTTTCATGTCGTTCCTACCTCGTCTCTTTGCTAGGGACTAGCAAAGGTTAAGCTTGGGGGAGTTGATATGCTCGATTTAGACCACATTTATGCCCCTACTTTGGTGTCGAGTCTCGTTGTTTTATATTAATTTTATGCGTTATACACTCGATTTTACCTTGTTCTTGTCTCCATGATGTTTAGAGATCATTTCAGGTGTTTTCGGGAGATTTTGAGGTAAATCGGATCGAGTTCTAGGCTTAGACTTCAAAGTCGAAGTAAAGGCAAGTGTTTCGAGGCGCTCACAAGTGTTTCGGGTCATCCCCAAAGATATCGCGAAGGTCGGAGATCGTTCGATGGTTGTTTGAAGCTTCAAAGTGGCCAAAAGGGCCACATTCGATCGAACCCCGGTTGGATTCGGTCGAATGGACCATGCTGCACCCAAGACCAAAGCCCAACTCTCTTGAAACCCCGAATTTGCCTACATTCGATCAAATCCCTAGCCATTCGGTCGAACCCAGGTCAAACCAAGGTCGAAGCTAAGTATTGCACCCAAATCAGAAGACCAAGACTTTGAGGAATGGGCGAATTCGACCAAGATTCGGTCGAATCTGATGGCTTCGAGCGAATCTGCCCCTAAATTCGGTCGAATGCTGCTGAATTCCTGCGATTCATTTTCTTCGCTAGCTTTGCCACGTAGGATTCTTTTAGGGCTTTTGTTCCCATCTCTTGTAGCCTATATAAGGGCACTTTTATGAACATAAACCCAAGGTCTTGGTGGATAGAAACTCCCTCTTCCATCAAGAACATCACTTTAATGTTTTCTTTACAATTTTTGCCCTAGATTAGATTTATTGCTTTCCTTTACATTCCAAGCATTGTATTTTCATTCCCTTTCATTCAAGCATTTAAGTTTATGTAAGTTTATCTTTCTTTAACTCTTTATTTCTTTTGTTTATCTTTCATTTATGCCATTTAATGCTTTCCTCTTCTATGCTTTGTTTATTGCTTTGAATCTTATTCTATTGCTTTCATTCTTGCTCGTGCTTTGTTTATTGCTTTTGTTCTTAGTTGTTGTTAGTCTCAATATGCTAGAGTAGATTCCTTAGAGGTTTTGGTGTGGTGAAACCCTAGGTTTGATGAATTTTGCTCATGTGTTAGATTAAGGTTGAGGTTGTTGTGATTTGTTTGATTGATATTCGATGCATATCTTGTCCTGCCACTCCCTTGTGAGACATAGGGCGATTATGGGTGGTTCGCATTAACTATAGGTCATCAACTTCCCCATGCTATCTAGAGTGTCTCGACTGAGCCACGCTCAATCTCCCTTGACATAACTCTATTTGAGAACATAGTATCGACCTAGGGTGGATCCTCACCAACCCCGTTTGTTTCTTATTGCTTATATCAATCTTCTTTATCGCTTTTCTTAGTTTAGCCTAAAACACCCTCCTACATACACACACCACTCTTCTCTACACCTAGCAAATAATCTTTCTTGCCCTTGATCCTTGTGGTTCGATCCCCAACTTACCTCTATACACGTTACAGTTGTAATTAGGGTGTTATAAATGTGTTTGATTGACCAAGGTTTTTAGCATTAAACGACTCGTTAGAAACCGGCCATATCAGAAACATATATTTATCGTTTTTAATTTTTTATAGTACATACGAGGAAATAATTAAGAAAAACCACTATTTCAACTTAGTAATTATAATTTTTACCCCAAAATGGCCCGAAAAAAAGCTCATTATATTTCTTTTGTCTTTTTACCGACTAGATTGTGACCACAATTCAGTCGCAAAGTGGTCGGTATTTTGAAATTCAAAAACATCCAACAATGGACTTACGAAGTGAAGTTTGTCGCTAGCTGGTCGGTCGGTAGTCGAAATTTTTATCCGTTGCTAATATACGTGGAATTTGTTGTTTTGAGCAATGGACTTACGAAGTGAAAGAAGTTGGATGTACAACCGAAGTTGTAAAGGAGTTTATAATATGAGATATTTAGAAGGGGTCGAAGAATTTATACACTTTGCAAGGAAAAAAAATCTAGATGAAGTTAGATGTCCGTGTAAACAGTGTGGTAATCGTAGACTGTGGGCTCCAGATGTCGTAAGAGATCATCTATTAAAGAAAGGGTTTGTTGAAAACTATTACGATTGGTACCTTCACAAATGTTTTGACGATGCACCAATTTGTAATGAGTCGGCTCCGGTTGAGCAATAACAGAAAACGATTCAAAATCTGTATGCACAAATGGTGTACGATGCAGCAGCAAGTACCTTTTCCGGATAAACATCATCATTTTCTACCGCATCGTGATGATGTTGTCGCAAATGTACCATACTCGCCCGTACATATTGATGAAGATTCGAACCCCCAATCAAGATAGTTCTTTTAAATGTTAAGAGTCGCCAACTTACTTCTGTAACCTGGTTGTGAAACGCATACTCAGATGTCTTTCATAGGAAGGATGCTAGCCTGAAGACGAACTTTCGTAATCCAGAGATTTTATGATGAATCATGTCAATTCATTATTGAATTGTTGCCGAAAGATAATCGGATGACAACAAGTTTTTACAACGCGAAGAAGCAAATTGAGTTTTCAGTTTTCATTTGTTTGGTCATATCTTTGCCATGTGCTAGTCTTGTGATAAAGTTCTTATGTTTGCCTATATAAGAAGGCAACTATTCATTGTGAAATTGAGTTTTGGATGTTTAATAAAAAAATCACTTCTAAGAAATTAGAATTCAAGAGAGGGAGTTTCTCTTTCAAAAGGAAAGTGCAAGAACATTTCCTATTCTATCTTCTTGTCTTTGTGAGTGAAAAAAAGAAAGATTATAGACTGATCCCATGAAAATTAAGGTGAGTGAAGCCTCCTTAATTGAGAGTGTGGGGATAAGGGCTTCTTAGTGAGTGAAATCAAATGAGTTTTTATCCAAGATCAATATTGTTTGGTCATATCTTTTTAAAGTTTTCATTTGTTTGAAGGGTCCAATCTTAATTCCGCAAACAACTCCAATTTGATAAAAATCATTCAAGCATATGACAATTATTATCGATTCTAGCTACTTCAACACAATAATTTATACCAAATAGTGTTGTGTGCAAAGTTTCGTGCATAACAAACCAAGTTTAACCAATTTTACGCGCGAAAGTGATAAAAATCATTCAAGTATATGACAATTATTATCGATTCTAGCTACTTCAACACAATATATTTTACGCGCGAAACTGCCAAAAAAATTTAAAAACCGTGAAAAACGCAACATAACACTTAATTTCAAGCATATGACAATTATTTTGGATTGTAACTACTTCAACACAATAATATATACCAAACAATGTTGTGTGCCAAGTTTCGTGCATAACAAACTAAGTTTAAGCTACTTTACGCGCGAAAGTAACAAAAATCGTTCAAAACACTTAAAAACGCAACTTAACACTTAATTTCAAGCATATGCCAATTATTATCGATTATAACTACTTCAACACAATAATATATACCAAATAGTGTTGTGTGCCAAGTTTGTTGCATAACAAACCAAGTTTAACCTATTTTACGCACGAAACTGATAAAAATCCTTCAAAACACTTAAAAAATGAAGCGTTAAGTTAACACTTCATTTCAAGCACATGACAATTATTTTGGATTCTAACTACTTCAACACAATAATATAGAGCAAATTGTGTTGTGTTCCAAGTTTTGTGCATAACAAACCAAGCTTAAGATATTTTACGCGCGAAAGTGATAAAAATCCTTCAAAACATTTAAAAACGCAACTTAACATTTAACTTCAAACATATACCAATTATTAATGAATCTAACTACTTCAACACAATAATATATACCAATTAGTGTTGTATGCCAAGTATCCTGCATAACAAACCAAATTTCAGCTATTTTACGCGCGAAAGTGACAAAAATCCTTCAAAACCGTTAATAACGCAACTTAACACTTAATTTCTAGCATATGACAATTATTTTGGTATCTAAATAGTTCAACACGATAATATAGTCCAAATAGTGTTGATTGCCAAGTTTTGTGCATAACAAACCAAGTTTAAGCTATTTTACGCGCGAAAGTGACAAAAATCCTTCAAAACACTTAAAAACGCAACTTAACACTTCATTTCAAGCATATGACAATTATTTTCGATTTTAACTACTTCAACACAATTATATATACCAATTAGTGTTGTGTGCTAAGTTTAGTGCATAACAAACCAAGTTTAAGCAATTTTTACGCGCGAAAGTCACAAAAATCCTTCAAAACTGTTAAAAACGCAACTTAACTCTTTATTTTTAAGCATATGGCAATTATTTTAGATTCTAACTATTTCAATACAATAATATATACCAAATAGTGTTGTGTGCCATGTTTCGTGCATGACAAACCAAGTTTAAGATATTTTACGCGCGAAAGTGACAAAAATCTTCAAAACTCTTAAAAACGCAACTTAACACTTAAATTCAAGCACATAACGATTATTTTCGATTCTAACTACTTCAACATAATAATATATATTAAATAGTATTATGTGCCAATTTTCTTGTACAACAAACCAAGTTTAATCTATCTTACGCGCGAAAGAGATAAAAATCCTTCAATACACTTAAAAACGCAATTTAACACTTCATTTTAAGCATATGACAGTTATTTTCGATTCTAATTAATTCAACACAATAATATATACCAATTAGTGTTGTGATCCAAGTTTCGTCCATAACAAACCAAGTTTAAGCTATTTTACGCGGGAAAGTGAAAAAATAGTTCAAAACATTTAAAAACCCCACTTAACACTAAATTTCATTCATTTGACAATTATTTTCGATTCTAACTACTTCTACACAATAATATATACCAAATAGTGTTGTGTGCCAAAATTCGTGCATAATAAACCAAGTTTAAGGTATTTTACGCGCGAAAGTGATAAAAATCCTTCAAAACTCTTAAAAACGCAACTTAGCACTTAATTTCAAGCATATGACACTTATTTTCGATTCTAACTACTTCAACACAATAATATATACCAAATAGTGTTATGTGCCATTTGTGTATAACAAACCAAGTTTAACCTATTGTACGCGCGAAAGTGAAAAAAATCCTTCAAAACACTAAAAAACGCAACTTAACACTTGATTTCAAGCATATGATAATTATTTTCAATTCTAACTACTTCAACACAATAATATATACCAATTAGTGTTGTGTGTCATTTTCGTGCGTAACAAACCAAGTTTAAGCTATTTTCCGCCCGAAATTGACAAAAATCATTCAAAACACTTAAAAACGAAACTTAACACTTCATTTTAAGTACTTCCTCTGGTTTTTAATAGTTGCTACATTTCTTTTTTTCACGCTATGCAATGCATGATTTTGATTTTTAATATATCTAATTTCATATGATAAAAAATTCTAAAAAGTTAATATTAAGAAAAAAGACATTAAGACGAATCAAACAAGATCCCACCTAACTATGTTTTACATTATACATCGAGAATTATTTATCAAATGCGATCAATTAGTGAATAGTTGTTGCTACAGGAACTGTAGCAACTAATAAAATCTGGAGGAAGTATATGACAATTATTATCGATTCTAACTACTTCAACACTATAATATATACCAATTACTATTGTGTGCCAAGTTTCGTGTATAACAAACCAAGTTTAAGCTATTTTACGCGTGAAAGTGAAAAAAATCCTTTAAATCCGTTAAAAACGTAACTTAACACTATATTTCAAACATATGAAAATTATTTTCAATTCTAAGTACTTCAAAACAATAATTTATACCAATTAGTGTTGTTTGCAAAGTTTCGTGCATAACAAACCAAGTTTAAGCTATTTTACGTGCGAAAGGGACAAAAATCATTCAAAACCATTAAAAACGCAACTTAACACATAATTTCAAGCATATGACAATTATTTTGGATTCTAACTACTTCAACACAATAATATATACCAAATAGTGTTATGTGCCAAGTTTCGTACATAACAAACCAAGTTTAAACTATTATAAAGTGACAAAAATCCGTCAAAACAATTAAAAACGCCACTTAACACTTTTCATTTCAAACATATGAGAATTATTTCCGATTCTTACTACTTCAACACTATAATATATACCAATTAGTGTTGTTTACCAAGTTTCGTGCATAACAAACGAAGTTTAAGTTATTTTACGCGCGAAAGTGAAAAAAAAAATCCTTCAAAACACTTAAAAACGCAAATTAACACTTCATGTAAAGCATATGACAATTATTTTCGATTCTAACTACTTAAACACAATATTATATACTAATTAGTGTTGTGTACCAAGTTTCTTTCATAACAAACAAAGTTTAAGCTACTTTACGCGCGAAAGTGAAACAAATAGTTCAAAACACTTAAAAACGCAACTTAACACTTCATTAAAGTATATGACAATTATTTTCTATTCTAACTACTTCAACACAATAATATACACCAATTAGTGTTGTGTGTTAAGTTTAGTGCATAACAAACCAAGTTTAAGCTATTTTACGCGCGGAAGTGACAAGAATCCTTCAAAACCGTTAAAAACGCAACTTAACACTTCATTTCAAGCATATGACAATTATTTTGTATTCTAACTACTTCAACACAATAATATATACCAAATAGTGTTGTGCGCCAAGTTTGTCCATAACAAACCAAGTTTAAGTTATTTTACGCGCTAAAGTGACAAAAATAGTTCAAAACACTTAAAAACGCAACTTAACACTTAATTTCATTCATTTGACAATTATTTTCGATTCTAACTAATTCAACACAATAATATAAACCAAATAGTGTTGTGTGCGAAGTTTCGTGCATAAAAAACAAAGTTTAATCTATTTTACGCGCGGAATTGATAAAAATCCTTGAAAACCCTTAAAAACGCAACTTAACACATAATTTCAAGCGTATGACAATTATTTTCGTTACTAACTTCTTCAACACAATAATATAAACAAAATAGTGTTATGTGCCAATTTTCATGTATAACAAACCCAGTTTAAAGTAGTTTACGCGCAAAAGTGACAAAAATCTTTCAAAACACTTAAAAATGCAACTTAACACTTCATTTCAAGCATATGACAATAATTTTGTATTCTAACTATTTCAACACAATAATATATACCAATTAGTGTCGTGTGCCATTTTCGTGCATAATAAACCAAGTTTAAGCTATTTTACACGAGAAAGTGACAAAAATCCTTCAAAACCGTTAAAAACGCAACTTAACACTTCATTTCAAGCATATGACAATTATTAAGGATTCTAACTACTTCAACACAATAATATATAGCAATTAGTGTTGTGTGCCAAGTTTCGTGCATAAAAAACCAAGTTTAAGCTATTTTACGCGCGAAAGTGACAAAAATAGTTCAAAACACTTATAAATGCAACTTAACACTTAAATTCATTCATTTGGCTATTATTTTCGATTCTTACTAATTGAACACAATAATATAAACCAAATTGTGTTGTGTGCAAAGTTTCATAGCATGTCGTGTTGACGGCTTCGGCCAAAAACCTCTTGCTCAACTTTGCTTGATTGATTATACTTCTAGCTAGGGATGGTCATGGGGCGGGTCTAGAGCGGGTCCAACCAGACCCGGACCCGGATCCTTTTAATTTTTTGAGATCCAGACCCGGATCCGGACCCTAAGGGTCCAAAATTTTCAGACCCGGACCCTCCGAATCTGATGGGTCTAGGGTCCTTAATGGGTCCTTAGTGGGTCTAAAATAAGTGTCTTTGATTTGTCAAATTTGAAACATTTGTAAGTCATTGCATTTTTCGTATATTTGTAAGAGAGTTATTATCGTATTTTACAAATATTTAATACTAATTTAACATCTAAACTCGCATAATGTCACCAATATATGCTTAAATTTTATTATAAATACTAGTTCGAGTCCATGAAATAAGGGTAATTGAGTTAACACTTAGCAAGTAGCATATATATTATTTATATATATTATGATTATACGAAAAGAAAATAAGTGTTGAGGGTATAATTCATGCGTAGAAGACAAATAAAAATGGACAATTCAATATTTATAAGGGTCCAAGGGGCGGGTCCAGGGTCCGGATATTGTACCCGGACCCGGACCCGCCAAATATTTTTTAGATCCAGATCCGACCCGGATCCGATGGGTCTCAAAAAATAAGACCCAGACCCTTAAAAAAGGGGCGGGTCTGGGGCGAGTCCAACAGGGTCCTGGACCCGTGACCATCCCTACTTCTAGCTCTCTCCAACAATGTCTTGTTCATCCTCTCCGCTACACTATTTTGTTGAGGCCTTCCAACGCATGTTCTATGCCTCTCAATACCCTCTTTGGTGCAATATTGAAGAAACTTCTTGTCTACAAACTCAAGAGTCAAGACCATTATCCGTTCTTAATGTCTTGATGCTCCTCCCGGTTTTCTTTTCAATCATTATCTTCCAATCAACGAAGACATCAAACACATCATCCTTGTGCTTGATAAAGTAGCACCAAACCTTCCTTGAAAAATCATCAATGAAAGTAAGCAAGTAGTTGCACCCACCAAGCGAGGTCTTCCTAGAAGGCCCCTAAAGATCGGAATGTATCTAATCGAGTATCCCCTTGGTGTTGTGGATAGCCGGTTGGAATCTTACTCTCTTGTGTTTCCCATAAACACAATTCTCACAGAAGCCTAAGTTCTCAGGCTTCTTACCTCCAAACAGGCCTTGCTTGCTCAACTCATGCATTTCCCTTTCACCCATATGACCTAACCTCAAGTGCCATAGTTTGGTCTCTTCATCGGTCATGACACTTGTGGAGACATTGACGGAGCCGGAGATAGAAGAACCCTCTAGAGCATACAAACTCCTATTCATCTTCCCCTTCATCACAACTAGTGAACCCCTAACAACTCTGATCACTCCACCTTGACAAGAAAAACTATAACCGTTCTTGTCTAAAGTGCCCAATGAAATTAGATTCTTCTTCAACCCCGGAACGTGCCTAACATTCGACAATGTTCCTACCATACCATCAAACATCTTCATTTGCACACTCCCAACACCTACAACCTTGCACGTAGCATTGTTGCCCATGGTGACATTGCCTGCATCTACCTTCTCATAGGTAGTGAACAATTCCTTGTTGGGTGTCATATGGAAAGAACACCTGGAGTCTAAAAACCAATCATTTTCACCCTTATACTCATGGGTAGACACCAATACACCACTATCATTGCTATCATTAGCATAGCTAGCCTCGACATTGCTAGAACCATCCTTAAACCTCTTATCATCATTAGAATGCTTCTTTTTCCACTTCCAACAATCTTTCTTGATGTTACTCTTAAGCTTGCAATAGTTGCAAGTCTTGTTCATGTTGGAACTTCTAGACTTTGACTGACTCTTGCCCTTGCTACCACTACAATAAGTAGAACCCTTATCACTAGTTCTACCCCTCACATACAAACCATCATTTGACGTGCTAGATGACTTGCTTGACAATTGTGTATCAATCAAGTCCCTTTGTGTCAAGGTATTCTGATAGGCGGTCTCGGTCCTAAGTCGTTGTCGATTTGACTAAGTCCGCTCTATACAATAATATTTATACACCTTAATTAACTCTAATGACTAGCATTAGTGGTAAGTAAGGGGTCGATCCACAGGAAAATGTTCATGTGACAAAAAGAGTTTAATGACAAAGAGAATTTTAGTTTTAACTTTATAAAGAAAGCGATTTTAAATTTCAAGCTTCAAACGATAAATATAAAGACTAGAGTTTGGGGAAATTAACGTATTAATTTGCTAAAGGGATGGGTCGAAAATATGTTTTTAACCGTTTTATGTTCATGACCTTCAATTTATGTTAAACAAGAAAGACTCATACAAGATAGGCATGGTTCATCATCCTAAGGACGGACTAGGCCTCAAAGGAATCCTAATAAAGTTAGCTTCTGGGCTACTCATTACTAGCATGAATTCATACTTGCCAAGTGTTCAAGCAATCAAGCAACATAAATTGTCCATTGATGGAGATTGAAATGGACTTTCGATTCCTTACCATGGAACTCAAATATTCTTTCATGTACATATTTATGCTTAACCCATTACCCCATAAGCAAATTAATTAGTTAACTACATCCCCAAACTCTAGAAAGTAGACTACTCAAACATGTTTATGGAACAAAATACATAGACTATTTTAGCATACATGATTCAATAAACTAAAAGAAGTATGAGCTTAGAATAACTTACTACCCTCAACTATGGAAGGGTTGAAGACTACTATGATAAGAACAAGAGCTTCAATATTCAAATGATAAAATACTCCACATCAAGTTGTAAACATAAACCCACAAAATTCTGAAATATCTTAGTATGTTGATTGATTACCAAATGAAACCACTTCTAACTACTAGTGCTTATGAACTAAATTACAACTCAAAGCTTGAAACAAGGAATGAAAATGCTAAAGAAAGTGTTTGTATGATGATTAGACAAGTTTATGAACTTAGGAACTACTTAGAACACATTTAAGGATGAAAATGCAAAGAAAGAAGAAAGGATGAAGCTAAGCTCAGCTTGTGAGCTGATGGGTCTCACTTCCCTTGAGAACTTGGGCTATTTATAGCCAATTTCAAGTGCTCATCCACTTGCTTTCATGATGATTGTAGAGATGGTCCAACAAGCAATCTTCTCCATCATTAGAATCAGATGCACAGGAGTAGGAGGTCTGAAGCACGCAAGGGGAAAGATTGGAGGAAGCTTGAGGCAAGAAATCACGGGCCAAAAAGTAAACAGTGATCTGCAGAGCTGAAAGAGTCGGGTCGACTGGTCCTGGTCGACCAGTCGACTGGTTTGTACATATGCGCACTGCCTCTTTGAAATGCCATAACTTGGTCGTTTCTCATCGGAATTAGGCATGTGACCAGTCGTTTCGAAGATAATAAACCCAAGTTTAATCTCCAAAAAAAACTATCTATCAAATTCCAAGTGTGGTGAAAAATATGATCATTATAAGTGGACCCTTTTGCATTTGATAATCGAAAAATGTAGCATTTCTTTGGTTGGCCTTCTTTTAATTAATTTGATTTCCCTTTAGTCACCAACGTAGTTCCTAAGGTCACCAAGCCTTCAAGAGTAAGAGGATAAACATAATTGATGCTTGTGACGGCTTAGTAAGAAGGAAAACCTACAGAAATTGACAAAACAACGAACACAATACCAAAAAGTGTAAAATCCTCAAAATAAGCATAAATGGACTTAAATCAAAAGAATGAAGCATAAGGATAGCATAAACATGATTCAAAATTAGGGGATAAAATGTACATAAATCATGCGTATCACATTCTTAACATCATCACTACTCAAATTCTTCCTACCATAAAGCAAGGTCTCCCTAAAATGCTTGTAAGAGGGTAGTAAGGAACACAACAAGTAAATAGCCAGGTCCTCATCATCAAGTTTCACATCAATATTGTGCAAATCCATCACAATGGTAGAATTCATCTAGATGAGGTTTAAGTGGTTTCCCTTCCTCCAAACGGAGATCGTAGAGTCTACTCTTGAAGAGTAGCCAGTTGGTCACACTCTTCGCTATATAAAGAGAATCCAACTTCTCCCATATCCCCTTTGAAGTGGTCTCCTTCACAACTTCTCTCAAAACTTCATTTGAGAGACATAGTTGAATAGCCGATAATGCCTTAACATCCATCTCTTCCCATTTTGTATCACTCATCCTAATGGGTTTATCTTAACCTTCAAGAGCTTTATGCACCCAATTTTGTATCAATATTGCCTTTATCTTGACTTGCCACAAGCCAAAATTTACACTCCTATCAAACTTCTAAATATCTAACTTCATTGAAGACATGTTTCTACAAATGTTGCACTCTTGAACACTCCTAAAACACCAACAAAAGCCTTAAGCTTTGATACCAATTGTAATAACAAGTGCCCTAAGGTATAAAGTCTCAAACTTTATCCCTAACAATCACCCAAGACCAATGGTAAAGGTGTTCAATGCAAGTAAACAAACACTTCAATAAATAGCAATGAGAACAATAAAAATAAAGCAATAAACAAAGACACAAAGATTTACAAGGTTCACCCAACGTGGGCTACGTCCTCTGGTGGTGGTTAGCTTGCTTGTGTTATGTGAAGAAACAATGGAGTTCAAAGAACTCTTACAATGGAGCAATTACACATAGAGAAGAAGAAGAGAGAAAGTAAGGGTTTGTGTTTGGCTAAGGGTTAGAATATAATAGCTTCTTCAGCACTACATTCAACATATATAGTGGAGTATGTGAGGATGCATTGGAGAGGGCCCCTACTAGAGATGGGCACGGCCGCACAGGTCTTGGATCCTACGGGTCTAGACCCGACCCGACCCTAATTTTGAGGGTATGGGTCCACCTTTTATTGGACCCTATGGTTCCAAGTCGAATCTGGGTCCATGACCTTAGGGTCCGGGTCCGGGTCCGGGTGTTCACATCTGAGACCTAGATTCGACCCAGATCCGACCCATGGACCCATTTACATGTTTTTAAAAATTATATATTAGGCATTATGTGTATTTAATTGCTTGATTTGAATTTTGTTATATTTTTTAACATTGCGTTATTTTGAACTTTACCGGTTCATGTAATTTAAAATTTGGCCGTTGTATCAATACTTTAAAAATTATAGACTTGATAAATATTTCGTTATAAGAACTTGAATGTTGAAAAACTTCCTATGTTTCGCTCAATTAGTATAAAGTACTAGAGGATTGTCGTTAGTCGAAAATGTTTAAATAATTTTATGCAAATGGTCGAAAATTGCACTTCGTAATAGATTTTTTAAAAAATTTTTGGAAAAAAAATAAAATTGTGTTGGACCCAGATCTAGACCCTAGACCCTTCAGACCCTAAGGGTCTGGGTCCGGGTACAAAATTTTTAGATCCTTTGGATCCGAGTCCGGGTCTGGATCTGGGTCCAATAAAAAAAATTAGGGTCTGGATCTGGGTCTTGTTGGACCCGACCCAGATTCGACCCATGCCCATCCCTAGCCCCTACCCTAATGAATAACTCGTAGAAGCTTATCTCATACGAAACAGGGCATCAGACCTCCCCGCTCAACCGGTCGAGTGAAGACAAGGGGAGTTGAGCGAGAAGGCAGTTTGGTCGAGCAAGCCATCAGAATGCTCTCTAATCATGTTAAGCCACTTGGCTCGATCGAGCAGCTACTAAGCTGGGTCGAGCAGCTCTCAAATGTCAACAAATGGGTCATGCACATACCCACACACATCCACACTCTATCAAACGTCATCAACCATGAAATGGTGGACTCAAAGTCACACCTAATCCCAACAAAAGTCTCAATTAAAAAGTCCCATTCCCTCCCCCAAAATCCCTTCTAGCAAACACCCCCTTAATATTCTAGCTTTTAAATTTGCGTTATCTTCTTGTTTCACTAGTGTTAATTGTTTTCCTTTTTTCGTTCTCTTTTTTGCCCGTAAGTCCTTGTTTCCTTGTTTTTTGTGTTTCTTTCGTTACTCTTTGTTCTGTCGTTTTAGGGTCTCGTAGAGGACATAAAATTTTTTCGTTTGCTACGTGTTTTTTTCTCTGATTTTTAAAGTTTTAGGCCTTTTGAAGTGTGTCGTATGTCTTTTTGGAGTGTAGGATTAATAGGTTTTGTTTACTTTGTATTTTTTAATTTTTTTATTCATTTATTTTTTTAATTTCATATTGTCTCTCTTGCTCGTTGGGTTTATTTAGCTTCTGCGTGTGTTTAGTATAAGGTGATATTTGGTGCCTTAGTTTTGGTTGGTGTGGTATAGCTAGTGTCCCATTCTAGTTTTGTAAACCATCGTTTGACCTTAGTATCTGGATATTGGAATAGAATACAAACATGGTCACCTGAGGTCAGGTCCAAGATGGGGAGGTCTAGGGGGCAATCGTAATCAGGCTATAGAATTAAGAGCGGGATCTTGGAACATTGGGAATCTTGAAGCCAAGTCTTTGGAGTTGGCCAATGAACTTACTATAATATAAAGACAGGATTCATGTAGCATATGTTCAAGAAACTAGGTGAAAGGGGCATAAAGCCAAAAGTATTAAAAGATACAAGTTATGGTATGCAGGTCTAGACGACAAAAAGAGCGGGGTTGGCATCTTTGGAGTTGGCCAATGAACTTGCTATAATATAACGACAAGATTATGTAAGTTAGGATAGTATGGGCCCCAAGTTGGGCTAGATGAGAAGGTGAAGCGCGAGTCTTGGGATAACCTAGGATAACTTATGAGATCTTTACCGGATGATGAAAAAGTTTTCCTAGGAGGAGACTTTAACGGGCATATAGGTAGAGATGTGGGCGACTATAACTTGGTTCTGGAGGGTTTGGTTTGGGGGCGAGGAATGCCAGCGGCGAGAATTTGCTGGATTTCGCGCTAGCCAAAGATTTGGTTATAGCAAACTCAATCTTCAGGAAGAAAGATGAGCATTTGATAACTTATAGGAGCGGAGGATATGCAACCCAAATTGACTATTTCCTAGTGCGCAAGGGAGACCTAGCCTTTTGCTTGGATTGCAAAGTAGTGTTGGGTATTGAGATGCCTACCCAACACAGGCTCTTAGTGCTGGTCTTTAGGATGAGGAAGAAAATTGTGGAGAAGAAGAGAGAGTTCAAAGGAAAGAATATGTGGGGGAGACTCAAAGGAGATATAGTCACGACCTTGTCAAGCAAGATAAGTGCGAAGGGATTCCCAAGTCAATCAGAGGATGCGAATGAAATGTGGGTGGAAATGGCAGAAACCATTCGAAATGAGGCGAAAGAGACCCTAAGGTTGTCGTCAGAAAGACCAAAAGTGTTCAAAGAGGCGTGGTGGTGGAACAAAGAGGTGGAGGACAAGATTAAGGACAAAAACAAGAGATTTAGGGAGCTTATTAGTTGTACGGAGGGGTAGGATAGGGTAGAGATGAGAGAGAGAGATACGAGGAAGCCAAACGGGCGGCAAAGAAAGCTGTTATAGAGGCGAAAAGTCGTGCTTCTGAGGACCTATATCAGAAGCTTGATACCAAAGAGGGGGAGAAGGATATTTTTAAATTGGCTAAGACTAAGGCCAAGCAGCGTCAAGATTGAGGTGCAGTAAGATACATTAAAGATGAGGGAGGGCGAGTTCTCCTGAGAAAGGAAGACACAAAAAGCAGATGACATCAGTATTTCTCTCACCTACTCAATGACTCTAGGGAGCCTAAGGAGGACGAAAGTCAAGCTTCGGACGCACAAGAAACATAGATGATGGGTCAACAAGGGACATTACAACCGATGAAGTAAAAGAAGCTCTCAAGAAGATAGGGAGAACAAAGGCAGTCGGGCCAGATAACATTTTGATAGAGGTGTGGAGAGGACTAGGAGAAGAGGGCATTTGCTGGCTCACTAAACTCTTCAATGTTAACCTGAGGACACATAAGATGCCAAAAGAATGGAGGAACAACACTCTCAAACCTCTGTTTAAAAACAAAGGTGATGCGCAAGTATGTGGGAACTATAGGGGTATGAAGCTTCTAAGCCACACAATGAAATTGTGGGAAAGAGTGATAGAAAGGAGAATCAGGCACGGAGCAATGATTAGTGAGAACCAATTCAATTTTATGCCAGGAAGGTCAACCATGGAAGCTATTCATATTTTGAAAAGATTGGTGGAAAAATATAGAGAACGGAAGAAAGACCTGCATATGGTGTTCATAGACTTAGAGAAAGCGTATGATAGCATACCACGATGCGTTATCAGGGATAGTAAGGCTAAAGGTATTTCTCCGGTGTACATTGAAGTTATTCGGGATATGTATGATAGAGTTTCGACTAGCATTCAAACACAGGTAGGGATAACAGAACCTTTTGCGGTTAAAGATGGACTACATCAAGAATCGGCTCTAAGTCCGTTCATTTTTGCGGTCATTATGAATGAGATATCAGAATCTATCTAGGAGACAGTCCCGTGGTGCATGCTATTCGCATACGATATTGTGCTGGTGGCTAAAACTAAAGAGGAGGTTAGTAACAAATTGGACAAGTGGAGGGAAGCTTTAGAAGGTAAAGGGTTGCGCATTAGCCGCACGAAAACCGAGTATTTGCGCGGTGACTTTAGCGAGACACCACCGGTAGACGAGCTAGAGGTGTCCATCGGCGAAGACGTTGTTACAAGTACGTCCAAGTACAAGTATTTGGGATCGATCATGCAAAGGGATGGGGAGATTGACGGAGATGTAAACCACTACATCCAGGCAGGTTGGCTCAAGTGACGAGCAGCCACTGCGGTGCTATGTGATAGGAAGGTCCCAAGTAAGTTAAAGAGAAAATTCTACCGGGTGGCAATCAGACCTGCTTTGTTATATGGGACAGAATATTGGCCTGCGAAGAAGAGTTTTGAACATAAGATGGAAGTCACAGAAATGCGTATGCTGAGGTGGATGTGCGGGCGCACGTTGATGGACCGGATTAGGAACCGAGAGTTTAGGGAAAAACTAGGGGTTGCCCCTATCTCTGAGAAAATGCGCGAAAATAAATCGAGATGGTTTGGGCATGTGCAGAGGAAGTGTTTCGACGCCCCTATGAGAAGGGCTGAAAGCATCATAGTAGAGGGTTAGAGGAGTCGAGAAATGCCTAGGAGATCTTGGATTGAGCAAATAAAGGCTGACCTGCATAAGTTAAACCTTTCTACGGACCTGACTAGGGATAGAGGTAGTTGGAGGCGTCTTATCCATGTTTTAGATTAGTGTTTTCTTTTAGAGTTTCTTTTGGGGGGCCTGTTTTATCGCTGTTTTAGTTGCTTTTAGTTTTGTGGCTATTGTCAAACCATTTCCCTTTAATTTTTATTGTTTTATGTTGTTTTGGTATCTTTTACATTTTTATGTACATGTTGCAAGGGCTTCACTTAGTCTTTTTTGGGCCGGGGGATTCCTTTTTGGTCGCGCTCTCCTTCATGGGTATGAGTTGCCGCTGTCCTTCCCTCCCCAGACCCTGTCAATAGTTTCCTATGAGCAGGCTGGGTAGGATGATGATGATGATGATGACTGTTTTAAAATTCAAAAAAAAAAAAGGAAAAATTACCTAGAATAATCCAATCTTTTACTGATTTTCCTACAATAATCCCAACTTTTGATTAACCATGAATAATCCCAACTTTAGGGAGTGTTTGCTAAGAGTGCTCTCGGTTGACCTTTAACTTGTTTAATAGGTTTTTTAGTAAAATAAAATTAAAAAAAAAATAAAATTGACCAAAATTTCGGGAAAAAAAAAACAACACATTTTCCACCACCAATGTATTCCTCATCGGCCCCATCCCCCTTCCCCCTTCACCACTATTACCGATTCTTTATCATTAGGAGTACTATTTGCTTCATTATAATGCTTCTCTTCAGTATCTACTGCCCACAAAAATTGCTCATGAAACTTGAAAAAAATCCATGTATTTGGCCTAACTTGAGGTTCTAATACAAACCCTTCTCAATCTTGTCTTCATGAAACTTTTTTAAAAAAAAAGAAAAATATGAAGAAGTGTTTGTTGCCATGTAAAAAGTGCAGGCTATGCTACTCCATTGGAAGCCAAGGAAGAATCTCTTTTATGTCACTTATTGTTCATAGCTGGTCATGTGTTTGCTGCCATTAATGTTGCTGCCATTTGCAGAGGGATGGCAAGTGTTGCTCCTATGTAAAAGCTCCAGGCTAAGCTGGTATAGGCTATGCTTGGAGGCCTTTAATGATCATATTATTTTCATTATCTTTTATGATTTGATAAATGATACTAATCAGTTTTCAAATATTGGGAAAAAAAGTTGATGTGGGTTAGTTTTGTTGGAACATGGAGTCATGAAAGAGATATTGAAATGCATTTTTTCATTCATGTCATGGTCCGGATAGGAATTTGGTGGCCTTTTAGAAGGTACAGTGAGAGTAGGGTGGGACACGGACGGAGGACAGTAAAGATGGGGTGGCACTCATAGTCATGGCAGTGGAAAAGGGGAAGAGGAGGGGTAGTTTTTCTTTTAATTTTAATTTACTTTTAATTTTTAGTATTTTTATTTTTATTTGTTTTTTCTTTTAGTTTTTTAAAAGTTAACCTATGATAGCAAGTTAATATTTGTGGAACAACATTCTTTGTTAAGTGATTCAAAACTTGGGATTATTCATGGTGAATCAAAAGTTGGGATTATTGTAGGAAAATCGGTAAAAGATTATATTATTCTAGGTAAATATTCCAAAAAATTATAGTTCAATATGTACATGTCATTTGAGGAAGTGTTTAGTCACCAAAAGGAAACCAATAATGTCATTCCAAGTAACAAATACTTTGGAATTCTGTCGTTTGGAATTATGCAATTTTTTAATAAGATGTATGTACTACATACCCAAATTCGCGTCAAAATATATACTTATACATATTATGAGTATAACATACATACACATGTAAAACGATAATATGCACTTGCATTTTCATGGTTTCTCCTTGGAAGCTATACATACCTAAGAAAAGCTAACTATTTATGATTACCAGTAATGAGTTCATATATACTTCCTGCTATTCAGTCTAATTGTGTCATTTACCTTTTCAAACTTTTCGAAATTACATTTTAACTTTAAATAAATATTATGTAAAATTGATACTATAATCTTTGCAATGAGACAAATAAAACAAACTTCCACTTGAATATACTTTAACTTATAGATTAAAAACCCAATACAAAATAAGAGTAATTAGTGAATACTAATCAAAAACTAAATAGAACAAGTAAATAGGTGGGAGTATTATTCTTTTAATATACAAGTAGTTTAAATAACTAGTATGGTAAATAAATTATTTCACAAAAGACACTCTCCTCTCTCCATGTGAAAAAAATGTAATATCGAGAAGGTGTTAGACAAAAGATACAACGGGGAATACCATTTACATCAATAATCAAAATGTAACCTAGTACTCTATACTCGTGAAATAAAGAGAAAATTAATGAGTAAATAATATTAAAGAGATTTGAAATATATAGATGAGGTTAAAAAATGATATCACTCATGTTCAAATAAGAAAATGTGCCAAAATGAATGGCACATTAATGATGACGGGGATCAGGTCCTCTGGGACTAACCCTATCAGACACATAATAACTTTTAATAACATCTTCCCTTTGCAATCTACCTTTGAACATTTCTTTAGCCTTTTGGATCATATCATGTTTATCCTTGGTCGATAATGTGTGTGAAACTCGTGTTGCCATGGGTGGAAACGGATAAGTTATAGGGCTTGGATCGGAAACTATATTCGTATTCTTAACCGATGACAATGTGGGTGGTATAGGTACTTGGATCGGGCGAGCCATTGAGATTATAAATGAAGTGTTAAGTACTAATAATATGTAGAACCAAAATTTGAATTTGAATGAATCCATAAATGACATGAAATTTTAAACTATGAAATACGTAAAATATTATAATTGAGTAATTTGGTGAGAAATTGTAGCCTGAAAATGGGATTTATATAGTGATTGAAGCAAATTTTAAAAATTAAATTGAAGGTCAAATAAGACAATGATGAAGAGCATGATTTCCACTAGAGATGATGGAATTCATGGATAGTGCAGTTCTAGCTCAAAAGCATGAGCATTCGTACCAAAGTCGGCATAAAAATTAGACTTGATAACCATATAAATTTGTATCACCTTAATGATAATACTTTTAAAAAAATTTAATAGCACTTTTAAGTAAAGGGGTTTATTTGCATTATCGGATTAATTTTGAATCACGGGTGTCAGTTCGGTTGGGTTTTGTTTCCAAATTGTTATTTTCTTTTATGATTTTAAATTTATCTTAAAGTCAGATCATGTCAAGTTTCTTTACAAAATCAGGTTAATATCGGACCTTCGAATCTATTTTTAACATCTATATATAGTACATTAATTCTCAAATATATAAGAGCCCCTCTTTGACTTCTACGTTTAATTCCCTATTTTTTTAAGGCCATGAAATATGCAACTCTTTGGAGTGGGTAAAGAGGTATAAACAACTAAATTAAAAGACATGAAGCATCCTACAACAATTGGTACGGAACTGAAGTAATTTTTTAGAGCTTGGTCTATTAGTCGGAATCTTCACTTTACATCGAATATTGATATTGTATCCTTGAAACTCGAACATTGTTAATACGCATGAAAACTTCGATTAGATCAAAATGTAGGCATTTTTCATATAGTAATGAAGTTAGAGGTTTTGACACGTATTCCAGTCGGACATGAGTATACGAGTTTAGGTAATATAGCTCTAAACCGGATAAAGCAATCAACATATTTCAATGGAAAGTAAGTGAACTAAGTTTTAGATCATTGACAAAGTTAACACAAATATCATACAAGCCAATGATTTCACTTTAAATGACAAATGATAATCTGATAGGTCTAAAGTTATTAGGATCGAGATTTTACCCAGGATCGTTGAGGAGATAGGATTGTGATCGGTAGAACAGATCGTAGGATCGTGTGATCCTACAAATATGCATTAATGTGCTTTGGGTTACTAATTATCAATTATATTTGTTCTCTTTTTCAGTTTTAAGGTGTATATAAGAACATTTTTGACTTTATCCATTATGTTTAATAATCATTTGTAAAACTGCAAATCAAGAAAGAATTGAATTTTTATAAAGGCATTGATATAATTATTTTAAATACATATTTATACATAAGTTAAATCTGCATTATATGATAATCTTTTACGATTGAAATATCCTTGTAGGATCGGATCGTTGTATCATAGGATGGTAGAATCGTGTTATGATCCTAACTACCTCCTAAATTCTTGAGCTAAGTAGGATCACACGATTCTAACACATTAAGATACTATCTACGATCGGAATTGGTCGCCTATTTTTGGATAGTAAAATCGTAAAACGTAGATCAAAATCGAGATTCTAATAAATATGCTCATAGCCATTTGCCAATTAAATCAAATTTTATTAGATGTTAAATATTGTTGTGGATCCTTATCTTAAGTTACGTCTAAAAATGTGAGTTTATTTTAAAACTTTATTACATACTATCTTTTATAGACTCAATTTTATTCAAGTGATGAATATCAAAACATCATAATTTGTGGATTTTTTGAATTAAATAATTTTAATTAGAATGATGCTAATACTACAATTATGTAAACTAGTTTCAAATGTTTTGAAAATAATATGCTTAATTAATTATATTTGGTTAGAAAAGAATTTTCTAAATTATATAGGCAATATTTTTTTGCAAATTGTGTTTACAATTTTTAAAATTTGTTTATCAACTTAGTAATTTTGGAAATATATCAATCGAATTATATTAATAAAAATTGCACTTAATATATATATATATATATATATATATATATATATATATATATATATATATATATATATATATATATATATATATATATATATATATATATATATATATATATATATATATATATATATATATATATATATATATATATATATATATATATATATATACATAATATATATATATATATATAATAACCGTTAGAGAGAGGATGGAGCGCAGGGGGGTGAGCACCTAGCTGTCCCGCGGCCCGTTCTTTCACCAGTAATCTGCCGGAAACTTCCATGAGAGGAGGGAGGAGTTCAAGAGGGAGAGGGAGAGGAAGAGGTGAGGAGCTTAGAGACCTTACCACCATAACTAGGAGTGGGAGTGAGAAAGCAAATGTTAGGTCAAACACAGAGAGTGAAATTGAAAGAGGGCCAAACAATTCTGAACCGAAGGAACCTGAAAATACTACTTCGACTATGGCAGAAGGTCAATTGTAGGATGAGGTGACGGCTATAGGAGGGGATAATCTTGATTTGAAGAAGATTAAGGCTCAATTGGAAGACCTGTACCGATTAGTATCTAATCAAGCAGCTTCTAAAGAACCTGCTATCACAGAGCAGACTCGTTTTGTTGAAGATTTCCCACCGCTAAACAAGCAGCTGGACGAGGTCAGCCAACCTAAAATCTCACCTACAACTCCATTGGTATCATGGAAAGACAAGGTATCTAGCTCTATTTCCCCTATTGGTATGCATCTTAAATACGTTCCTCCTGTGGTTGAGAATGGTTGTCAAGTGGTTCAAATAGATGCTCATGATACTAGTGATTTAGTTAAATTGTGGGAACGTGCTGTGGTTGTCTATGTAGTTGGTAGTAATGTTTCAATTGACATTCTTAAAGGTTACATTCGAAAACATTGGCACAATGTGAATATGCCTGCTATCCACCTGCATGAAGAGGGTTATTTTATTCTGAGATTCAACACTGATAGTGAATGTGAGGAGATTATTAATGGGGGACCATACTTCCTTAATCGAGCTCCTATGGTTGTGAAGAAGTGGAATAGGACCTTTGACTTTAAAGAGGAAATTATGAGAGTCATTCCGGTGTGGGTTAGGCTTCCAAACCTCCCACTCCATTGTTGGGGGGAAGATACTTTGAGTAGGATAGTTAGTGCTCTGGGGGTGCCAATACTTGCAGATGAATGCACGTCGAAGCAATTAAAAGTGTCTTACGCTAGAGTGCTAGTAGAAGTCGACATCACACAAGACTTTGTCAAGGAGATCAAAGTGCGAGATAATGCGGGAAGGGAATTTGTCCAAATGGCTATTCCGGAATGGAAACCATTCTTTTGTAGGAAATGTGACAAAATGGGACATAATTGTCATGGGCTAGCAAATGAGAGTCAAGGTCCGCCTAAAAAGAAAACAATTGTGGAAGAAGGTGAAAAGGGGAATAAGAAATTATGGATCCCTTCATCCATTGCTCATGTGATGCATGGAGTAACTAGTGTCAGCCAGCTTCGGGCAAAATTATCAGAAAACAGTTTGGGTATAAAGGCCACTAATGAGGCAGTGGGGTTACAGGATAGCACAAATGATCAAAACGGGTCTTCCTCTCAGCAGCAACCTACTGTCCAGAGATTGGAGGAGAGTAATGGGTCAGTAAATGAGATCAGTCAGGAGAGTTTTGGGGCAACCACAGAGGACACGGTGAAAAATCAGAATGTGTGTGCAGATGAGGGCTGGACTACAGTTTCCCATTCGAAGGCTGCTAGAAGGGTTCAACGCAAGTGTGATCACAGTGGTGAACGAGATACAGGGACAGAGAAGGGTGAAGGAGGTAGTATTCTAGAGGAGGTTGATAGGGCTAAAAACAGTGATAATCAAAGGGACGGGAACCCTCAATTTCCCTCCCCAAAATGATTATTACATCTTGGAACGTGCGGGGCATGAATAGCCCCATAAAGATCAGGGAAATTAAAACCTTCCTTGATAGTAGAGATATTAGTGTTATAGGTTTGGTGGAAACGAAGATCAAAGCCACTAATGCGAAGAAAATTCAAAAGAAGTTTGGGCATAAATGGAGTTGGTGCACGAACTATTCACAACATGATAAAGGCAGAATCTGGGTTGGATGGAGGCATGACAGATGTAAGCTAGAACAATGTGATACCCACCAACAGTTTGTGTCAACCAAAATAACCCCCATAAACTCAGAGTCTAGTGTGAATATTGTCTTTGTCTATGGGCTCCATACAGTCACTGATCGAAGAGAGCTGTGGGAAGGTTTGATGAAGATGGATCATAACTCGCCGTGCCTATACATGGGAGATTTCAATGCAATATATAAAGATGAGCATAGGAGGAACGGTTCACAAGTAAGCTCTTATGAGACTAGTGACATGAATCAATGGCTTGATCGGAAAGAGCTCCACCCTCTCCCTGAGAGAGGCCATCAATTCTCTTGGTCCAGCAGAGAGGACGGGGAGAGCCGCATCCTTACCAAGATTGATCACGCCATTGGGAATATTCAGTGGCTTTCCAGATACAACCATGTGAGTGTTTTGTATGACAATCCTCAATCCTCAGATCACACCCCTCTGATTGTAAACCTCATGGATCCTGACCAGAAACCAAAATCTCCGTTCCGCTTCTTTAATTATCTCTGTGATCATCATGACTTTCTCAAGGTGGTTGAAGATGCGTGGCGCATTGAGGTTAGAGGGGAGGGCCTTCAGAGACTTTGGCATAAATTGAACAACGTCAAAAGGGGTCTCAAACAGTTACACAGCAACGAATTTGTTGGGATTAAAGACAAAATCACCCGAGGGGAAAAACACCTGCAGTATATCCAAAATTATCTGCAGGCTAATCCCACTAGCGAAGAACTCCATCAGCAGGAAAAAGAGGCCTTATCCCTTGTGCTAAAATGGAGAAAAGTCGAAGATAAGGCCCTGCATCAGAAAGCTAGGATAAACTGGATGAGAAATGGAGATGATAACACAGCGTACTTCCATGCAGCTATAAAAGAGAGAATTTCTTCCAACAGCATTCATGAACTCCAGAACAGGGATGGTCAATGGCTCTCCAATTCACATGAGATTCATAATGAAATAACCCTATTCTACCAATGCCTCCAGGGTACTGCTACTCCCAACCTTGTGGGCATTGATAGAAGGGTTATGAGAGAGGGCCCCCAAGTTGATAACAGCAGTAGACATGATCTCACTCGGGAAGTGGAAGATGAGGAAATCAAGGTTGCTTTGTTTGGGATGAACGATAATAAGGCTCCTGGCATCGACGGGTTTAATGCTTGTTTTTTCAAGAGAGCTTGGAATATCATCAAGGAGGATTTCATCAGTGCCATTAAAAACTTCTTTAAGAGCAACTCCCTTTTTGCTCCTTTCAATTGCACTGCGGTTACCCTTATTCCTAAAACAACCAATGCAAACAGAGTTGGAGACTTCAGACCTATCGCTTGCTGCACGGTTATCTACAAGGTTATATCTAGGGTGCTTGCGGGGAGACTTCAGAAAGTCATGGGTGTGATTATAGACCAAGCTCAGTCAGGGTTTATTCCAGGTAGACAGATGGCAGATAATATTTTGCTTGCAGCTGAGCTTATCAAGGGATACAATCGGAGAAATAATAGCCCGAGATGTATGATTAAGATGGATCTTCGCAAGGCTTACGACTCCATCAGCTGGGAGTTCCTGTTCTCTGTAATGGCCGAAATGGGATTTCCCCCCAAGTTTGTTGACTGGATCAAAGCTTGCGTTACTACTGTGTCATTCTCCATTTTGGTTAACGGTTCCCCCCTTAAGCCGTTTGATGCGAAGAAAGGCCTTCGTCAGGGTGATCCCATATCTCCATATCTTTTTGCCATTGCTATGGATTACCTGTCTAGGCTCATGCAGAAGCAGACTAATTTCAAGTATCACCCCAGATGCAAACTTACGCGTATTACTCACCTCCTCTTCGCGGATGATCTTCTCCTGTTCTGCAGAGCGGACCTTCCTTCCATTCAAAGCATGATGTGCACTTTCCAATCTTTCTCGAAAGCTTCAGGGCTAGAAGCTAACAATGCCAAGAGCAACGTCTACATCTCCGGGGTTGATAAACAGTGCAAAATGAATATCCTCAGTTACTTACAGATGGAAGAGGGTTCTTTCCCTTTCCGTTATCTTGGTGTCCCTTTGCATTCCAAGAAGCTTAACTCCCGGGACTGCAGACCGCTTGTGGATAAAATTGTGGGCAGAATTGGTTACTGGTCCTCTAGGCTTCTTTCCTATGCTGGAAGAATTCAACTGGTTCGTAGTGTGATTGGAGGCATTCAAAATTTTTGGGCCCAAATCTTCTGTATTCCTAAAAAGGTCCTGAAAATGGTTGAAAACACTTGTAGATCGTTCATCTGGACAGGTAAAGAGGGGTTATCAAGGAAAGCTGCTGTCTCCTGGCACCAAATGGGTCTTCCTTTCTCTAAAGGGGTCTCAACCTGAGAGATATGTACCAGTGGAACAAGGCTGCTATCTTAAAGCATCTGTGGAATATAGCAGTCAAAAAGATAATTTGTGGGTGAAATGGGTACACAGCTACTATGTGAAATCTCAAGAGCTGAAAGATGTTCGTCCTTCTATGCATGCGTCTTGGAGCTTCAAGAAGATCATCAAACATTGTGAGCTGGTGGATAAGCTGGGAGGATGGGATATAGTTGCAAAAGGGGGCGCTTTTAGTATTGGCAGAGTTTATGACCTTCTTATTGCTTGATGAGACCAAAGTTGACTGGGGTCATATCATGATCAAGAACGTCGCTAGCCCTAGTGCCAGGTTCATTACTTGGCTAGCCATCCAGACCAGACTTGCTACCAGGGACAGATTAGGCAAATGGATTGGAGATATCAGATGACAGATGTGTTCTTTGCAGCAATGCTAGTGAATCAACTCAGCATCTCTTTTTTGAGTGTCAGAATGCGAGGGAAATCAATCCAATATCTTCCGTTTTCTCCTCGAAGCCTTGACGATGGGAATTTCCTTGAAGAAATTCAGAATATGAGTAAGCTCAACAAAAAGAGACTGATCGTGCCAAGCTGATTGTAGGTCTCTGGACTGAGATGATATACAA